>SMGT01008035.1:0-12528 GCA_004794575.1 Lanistes nyassanus | reverse complement strand
CCCCCAGTTTACCCAGCTGTGAATGAGTGTCTGATCCGCGGGGCAGGGAGGTAAGGCACCAGGGGAGAGGAGACTGGCCTCACGATGCTGTCCCATAGAAAAGTGTGGGTCTCAAGCGTCCTTCTCTCCTATGACTTAAGACTAGGTCATGGGACCACTATACCTTTAGGGGTAAGCACAAGTGACATGCGTACGTGAGTCAGTCCGACTCAGGGGTGAACCTTAGCAGGACTACACACGCACACGCACGCACGCGCACAGATGTGCTCGCAAAAAAGGAGGTAAGATGCGATACGCAAACATGAGTGAAGGAAAACACCAGCTTGAACAAACGACCTCCGCCATGCGCCTGTAAACAGTCCGTAAGGCGACGCAGCAAGATAGCCTAAGTGCGCGAACGCGCAAGCGATCGGCAGTTGGGAGCTGGGGGGTGGGGGTGGGGTGAGGTGCAGAGAGTGGCGAGGTAGCTAAGTGCAGCGGTCTGACTGGTAGGCGATAGCGGCATCCGCTTTGTTTGGCCTGCCTGCGCAAACAGCGGCCAGAGCGGAGGTTGGGGTGTCCTGCCGGAGGCATCACTTCTCTTTCTCTGTCCCCGTTCCGGTTCTGTCCGGTCTTTCTACGTGCTACCTCTGCCTCGCGCGTCACGTTCTGATTCCTAATATGGTCACGGGAGGAGGTCAGAGTGACAAGACAACCGCCAACAGCGCCGCGCTCATTTTGTCTCGTAGTTTCTGCATGGTCGTCAGTAGGCAACAGTATTGTCGGCCGACACCATCTTTACACCATCAGCCGACATCATTTTGCATGCTGAAATATCTAAAGACGCCAAGGTTGTTCCGAACGGGAGAATGCATCTGATAAATCCCGACAGGCGACCTTCATCATGCAACTGAAGATGAACCCAAAACAACAGGTTTCGCTCTCCACAGAGACTTACACCACAGGTGCATGCGGTGTGTTGTTTCCCGGGTTATCTCACACGCATGCGGATCTTTAAAGTCGCCACCTATCGCACACAGTTAAGGCCCCTGCTGTCACGGCACAGCCTCGCCAGGACATACCCCTCTAATTGTACTTCCGTCATTTTTACAGTTTCGTAATCTCGGCTGTTAGATACACATTCTGCAGCAAATCCAACGTACATACAGCAAGATGGACCTCATCCCCCCCTCTCCTGGCCTACATCCACCCACCCAAGATGGGGGATGTCTGAGCTGCGTTAGAGCCGTATCTCCCTCACTGTCTGTGTCAGTCTCTGGCGCGCTGCCAGAGCACGTGATCCTGTCGACCCTCGTTCGCCTGCCTGCACGACAAACCATGCGCCAGGCGTCAACTGCATGGGAACGTGTGTCTTTCCCGCTAAGGTCGTGCATGCGAAAATCCCTTTTGAGTCTCCCCCGACTCTCTTTGCATAAATTTCTTTTGTAAAGAGTCTCCTATGGATGGTGAGACCTCAGGTGAACTTAAAAAAAGGAATATTCAATTAGCAGTATTAAATCTTCATTCATTTTCTCATATATATATATCAATCCATCCGGTACCTTTCTAATTTCTGCAGACACCTGCGTGTCATGAAGAAAGACTATGCATGCTGACTTCTGCTGGCCCGCGCAACACAGGGCCAACATGGCTTCCTCACTCCTCGCTAACATGGTCTCCTCAGTCCGCGCCAAGAATAACAATTATCGGTTTACCGAATGTCATGATCGAACGCTTGGCCTTTCCGCGAGAAGGCAAAAGAAGCTCACGGTACATAAATATCATGGCAATCAATACTCGTAGCCTCATAAGCCTGCGCTATTTGTGTAATGCGAGGCAGTGATCGTCCGACAGGAAATGTGGCAACTTTTATGTGCTTGATGGTCAGACGACTTTAGATAAAATGATTTTGAAGCGCTGTCCAGGGTACGCAGACAGGCAGGCAGGCTACTGGATTGGTTGATCTCTTGCATGGGGAGTGTGTTCCTTGGTTTGCGTAGACGGACAGTTCTTGAACCTAAGGGTATTTCGGAGATAGGGCTAGGAGATGATACGGTGGCCTGAGGGAAGGAGGAATGCGACGGAGACCGGACCACTTAGATTGGCAGACCGTTCCCGTGAGCTGGTACAACGCCGGACAGAACGTGTAAGATACAGTTCACGGAGCCCTTACGAAACATCGTGAGGTTCATCAGCAAAGAACTGAAAGACTGTGTTGTCTGCGCTTGCACACGGACACAGTAAGGAAAGCGACTCTGGGCTGTGACATGCAAACTCCAACAGAGATACGGGGCCGCCGATGTAACTACCTAGCTTACCTTCCAGATTCTATGGCTATAGTACACTAAGGTCAAAAGTCGAGATATTCAGCCTCCGAAACTGGTAGTCGTCATAAATCGGAAGCATCTGCGGGCTGTTGTTGTGTCGACTGAGGACTTTAACGATTACTGTGTACTATCTTTGATAACATCCTCACTTGACTGTGTGCTTCTGGTTACTAGGCTATAACAGTCACATGTGAGCTGTGTGCATCTAGTTACTAGGCTATAACAGTCACACGTGAGCTTAGTGCATCTAGTTACTTGGCTATAACAGTCACACGTGAGCTTAGTGCATCTAGTTACTAGGCTATAACAGTCACACGTGAGCTTAGTGCATCTAGTTACTAGGCTATAACAGTCACACGTGAGCTTAGTGCATCTAGTTACTAGGCTATAACAGTCACACGTGAGCTGTGTGCATCTAGTTACTAGGCTATAACAGTCACACGTGAGCTGTGTGCATCTAGTTACTAGGTTATAACAGCCACACGTTACTGTTATTTATAGGCTGGACTAATGTCGTGATGCTTGTGGGTCTTCCTGCTGAACAGATCGCTCGGTTGCAGCGGGTTCCAAACAAAAAAAAAAAAACCAAGACTTGTCTTGCGGCAATCAGAACGGGAGCATGTGACACCCTTGCTCAAAGAACTTCACTAGTTTCCAGTAAAGTTCCCATTTCAGTACAAGATACCTCTGCTCATTGATCGTCATTTCGATAGTTCATTATCTGTCGATTTTTCTGACCACCTTCTGTCCACCTGGAAGACTTGGGTCTTCAGCCGAAAAATCCTCCCAGTACCGAAACTAACCTCAAAGCTTTTGGTCAGCATACTTTCATCATCATCATCATCATCATCATCATCATCATCATCATCATCATCATCATCATCAATGTCTTCCCAACGCCTTTTGCCCCACCCGCCCTCTCGTATTCCCCACACGAGACAGTTGTCGTTGTTGACTAGCGCTAAACTAAAAAGAAATCCCGTCTATCAAGACTGCCAAGTATGACAAGGAGAGAGATGAAAGCGTTCTCCTCAAGATGGACGCAAAGGGGACTTTTCTTCTAAGGATTGTTCTATAATGTAGCCGCACTTCCTGTTTGCAGTTTAAAACCTCACAGGGAACGTAACTCCCGCGTATTAACACACGGGGAAAAAAGTTAATTACAGCTCAGATAGGAGCGGAGCATTTCTGGTCTCCTTCAAGCCCTGTGTTCCTTGAAATCGAGCCAAAGTATCCAACAGCAAGGTGTGTCGGGGGGCTCTCTCGCCGCGCAGAGTAGTCCGATTTTTGTCACCGCCAATTTGGAACCAGACTAATTGGGAGCAGACAGCTGGTGCTGGGCGACAGTCTCGATGACGTCATTGGTGAATTCGACCGGTGCGTCTTTTGTGCGCACTTGGGTCAGAATCTACCGACACCGTGTGTTGGTCAATAGCGCAGTCGGCGGAGGTAGAGCTCTGTCCTTTGTGTGAGTTCTGTCGTCTGTCGTGCGTGTGTGTGTGTGCGCGTGTGCATGAGCGTTAGCGTGCACCCGTGCGCGTGTACGTATGTGGGCGACATAGTCTTGAGAGATCTCGCGTTTGAACGCGGTCCAGTCTTAGCGCTACATACGAAAGCTGTGATCACACAAACGATGTAATCTCTTTTCCCCCGACCCCCCCCCCAGCTTCCACGCCCCTCCACCACGCACACTAAGGAGGGAGGAGGGGGACTGACGGGCAGCGACATGAACTTCAGTCAACTGTCCTCTGTTAGATCACGATTGCTTCCTCTTGACAACGAACAAGACTCAAGTGCTTTAATAACATAGGGAGGGGAGGGTGCACAGTCGGAGAGGTAAAATAAAAGACAGAGAGAATGAAGAAAGTAACCCCCTTCAAAAATGAATAAAAAAACCTAACTATACATCAGACTAGAGCAAAACTTTAAGAACATTATTTCTGCTTCTCTTTTATTTTGCTAAGCAGTACAGTAAAACCTCCAATTTACGACTTTGAGAGATAAAAACAGCAACAAAAACCCAGCCAAAATCAGGTCTTATAATGGAGGGGTCATATCCGTCAAGTTTTGGGTGATACACTGGAAGAGGTCGTATATGGGAAGGTCTTATAAGGGAGGTTTTACGGTATTCAAATACTCGACGTTGCATAGTTGGAATCAATATCATTCTGAAGTGTTATAGTCATTCATAGAAAATATTGATTCCCGTTATAACAAGGAAAGATTCGTTTTCTGGAACAAAGTTTTTAATAAAACTTACCTGTTTTTAGACTGAATATGCAAACAAAAGAGTCATGTTTACAAAATATGAGCATTATCCATTTTGCACGAAATAGTTTATATCACAAAGATTTTATTCAAAAATAAAAGTTGTGTACGCGGCAGCAAGTTGGTTATTTTAACAAGGTGTACAATTTACCGAACAGTCACGTCCAAATAAAAGGTGTATATAGCCACGTGGTTTAGCATTAAAGCATTGTCTTTGAATGACTATTTGTTACCGAACGGCATCTGACAGACATTTCTGACGACAGCAGTAAACTGTTTCAAATTCGACTTTCATAGAGAGATGTTGCGAAACTAGTAGAGAGAAATGGCAGAATTTTTCCAAATTTGAAACTGAAAGGAGAAAATTGTTCACAAAATCAAGATCTTCCGAGCTCAACTTTCTTCCCAATGTTTTGTGCTCCAAGCTTATGTAACATTTTTTCCATGGATTTCTTTAAAAACCCTTGCAGCCAACAAACTGTCGGTGTTTCAGAAATAATGGCAGTGACGCATTACCAGATAAGACAAAAACCGGCTGATAGATGGGGAACTATTTGGGGTAAGGCTAATCTTTTGTCGGCAGCTGAAAACAGATTCTATTCGCTGGAACTGGGCCGGGAAGGGGACAGGAGAAAAGGAGTAAAAACAGAAATGTTAACAAGAGACGCTGCCCCAACAATATTCCGTTATATACCTAGTTATCTGGATTGGTGAGTTGTCCCGCCTCCCGACTTTAGCCTAACCACGCTTGCAACGTGATGTAGGTATTCCTCAGATCTAGTTTTCTCGCCGACGCACAAGTAAAAAGAACTGCACGAAGGGAGACAACACATTATTCGGTTGCCGAGTACGAACGGGGGCCTCTGTGACAGGTTCCGCGAAAATGTCACACCAGCGATCGTCAATTTCCGTCTGCCTCTGGCCAGCAGTGAGGTGGGGAAAGCACTCTCACGAAACATATATGGGGGGGGGGAGGGAAAGAACAAAAACACTGAGGATGCGGAGGCTGATGAAAACCGCCACATTTTGCAAAGGAAAAAAAGGGCCAGAGTGTCTGTTCGCCTTGCAGACAGAGAAGGAGGAGGTGTGTGTGTGTGGGGGGGGGTTCTTGGCCGGCGGGAGAGAGGCAGACTCGTCAGAACACGAAAATGACAGTCCAACTGTGCGTGAAAGTTTGCACGGTCACTTACAAGTGTTTCTGCCAAGTGGTACTCCGCTGGCCTGCCATTTTGACACAGCTGGGTGTAGGTTTTAACTTGGGTCTCGGTTTTCATCAGCTGTAAATCATTCAGTGCCACTCTATAAAGTACAAGATCCAATACTGTCTACTGTCTGCAGAGAGATGAATCAGTATATAAGTAGCCATACACATGAAAGATCAAGCTCAAACGAATAATCGTGCATCGCACTGAAAGGAGATGCAGATTACTCAATATTTTTTTAAATGTCCAACATCAACACTTGCATATGTAACAATATGCGTGCCAGACAGTAGGTAGCAGGTAGGTTAGTTAGGGGCACAGAGTGCAACTTAGAAGAGAACATTCCATCCAAGACAGATCTGAGCCTGAACTTAACACTTAGCAGGCCAGACATAACTGAGAGGTCACACACACCATTTTAAGCCGCGCAGCACTCAATAACTATATACAAAAGACCCATAACTCCAAACTATGCATCGTCCACTAGGGTCACCAAGCATGCAGTTGCCCACCACAGCCACACGTGCAGATTGGAAAAGGTCAGCAGTAAACATTTAACTCGGATATATAACCTCTAGTGGGGAAAGGGGGGACAAGTCAGAAGAGTCAGAACACGAGGAAACACAGGACTCAGAAAGAGGCGTAAACTGGATATACTTAGCCTGGAGATGAGCTAGAGAGACTTTTTACTGGGATACTGGGAGAGGTACTTGGACAGAGAGATATAGACGGGTGAAGTTTATCGTCTACAAGACATGGAGAGTTACTAAGTTGTAAACGACCCGCCACTTGGACTTTCACCATGTGCAAAATAAAACTCTTATGACCAGAAATCACGGGTCGATTGACGATGAGAGAGAGCAGTGGTGCACGTTCCTTTCTGGTGCCGGCATAACGCAACATTGCCTTTTCTGAGGTCGTGATCATTCATAACGTTACACATATGTATATGAAAGGATGCTGCGTTACGAAACTCACAGACTTGTCTGATGTATGACATGAACTGTCAGGAAACAGCAAAGATGAAGAGTCATCTGAAATGTGATCTCAATAAAAATAAATATACAAAAAATAAAAAATAAAAAGGCAAGATTGAAGATTTCAGTAGACAGCTTGTCACAAACACTCACGGGACAGCCTCGCAGTAAAAAAAGTTCTGCCATACCGCCCATCGCAGGGATTAGTCTGATAACCCGGAGTGACGTCAAGCCATCCCAATATGCAGCAGTGCGTGCGCGCGCTGGCAGTCAATTTCGTCCGAACATGCATTGCTTGCGTCAGTTTCCCCATGTGGGATCTGCAAGGAAACACACACTGCTGCTTCCAGACGCAAAACGCGTGGAAACTCGTCCAATCGAGTGAGAGCATTTTTTTTTTGTTGTTGCCAGTCCTTCAGAAGACTTGAAAAGGAGGGAAGGACTGTGCAACCCAGGCAGACGCACAGCAGTCGCAACTCCTCCCAACCCCGACATCCTTTCCCGCTCCGCTTTCGAATTTGCGTCGATGACCTTCGCTGGCGGCTTGATCAGAAAGGTACCTGTAACTAGACAGCTGCGCGGAGACGTGCATGTCGGGTCCACTGAAGCGTGTGTCAATGCTGAGAAGCTCGAATCCACACAAGCTTTTAGTCCATTTACCCTTTTTTTTTCAGCCGCGGAATTATCCATTGGCTGTTATACTTAGAACACCCCCAACTCCAGCCCCCGCCCGTCCTTCGCGGAACACCGTTTTACTCGTAGGCGAGGCTTCCGGCTTTGAATTGACAGTTTTTTATCCTGCGCAGACGCACTGAATGCTGTCTCGATCGTTTCCAGCCAGAATGGCTACTCGGTCCTTCCACGAAATGCGGGCTTGCCGAAGTAACAGGAAGTCTGCGCAATAGTACTTTGTTTTCCTTACATCTGGTACTACATCGAAGCCGGCAAGGGTTTTCCCAGAGGTAGAATCAGGGAGCTTTTTTTCTCCCAGAAATATAGATGAGTGTTTGGTACCGCTTTTCATGTCGGCGTCTATGACAGAACCATCTTTGAGGAGGTGAATGCTGGCTACTCGGCGCTATTGAGTATAAGTGCTTACCGAGCAATAGGGCTTGGTGGATGGGGATGGGGACTTCCATTTGAGAGGTATCTGGTTTGATGCTGAGGGAAGTAATAGGAGAGGTTTACAATCAGCTGAACAGAAATATCTCTGTCAAGAGATTCTCCTTCTGGGAGCACTGTACGTTCAGGACGTCTTGTATTGAAGAACTTCGAATTAAAAACCTGATTTATATGGAAGTCCAGTCTGTTTACAGAGCGTGTGTTCCCACCGGAAGGACTTGATGTCCTTCAGAGATCCAATCGTAAACGTACGAAGGGAGATGTCAGTGCATTGTCCTGTCTGCTGGCAGTTGTTTGTTGCGTTGCTGTTTCTCGTCTGCAACACGCGAGAGCTTAGGGTGCGTCGGCGTATTTCTAGCTGTCTGTGCTTTTTTTAAACCTGCCTCCACTAGGACGACACAAACAGTCATTTCATGACCACGTCTTGTTTATTTTTCTCCGTAAACGTCTACTGCGACACAGTCCCTACCTGCTGTTAGTGGAAAATAATCAACGGAGAAAGTCAGACGTTTTCCATTTGCCTTTTTTCCTCCTCTGCTGCGGAGAAAGTCAGACACGTTCCCTCGGACGATTTTCCTTCACTTTTTGGTTTGTCTTTATTCCCACAATTCACACCATCTGCACGTACGTAGCCTTGACATCATCATCATCATCATCATCATCATCATCATCATCATCATCATCATCATCATCATCATCCTTGGAGACTACTGGAGCACCACCGACGACAAGGCGCGACCAGCTTTCTCCATTTCTCTCTATCCTCTGCCAGTCTCCGGGTTTCCGCGAACGTCAGGTCACTCCACTCTTGGACGTTGTTTTCCCATCGCTGCCTCCCTCCGCCTCTCCATCTTCCCTGTACTGTACTTTCCAGAACGATTTTTGAAAGTCCTGATGATCTCGAGTTGTGTCCCTAACATTTCATTTGAAGCTTTCTCACAGTGCTCATAGGGTCTTCATGTTGTTCAATGGCTTGCTGTATCTTGCAGATCGGCTTTCAAGCCTATTTCTCACAAGCATTGAGAAAACGGATATGACTGGGGGCCCATCTCAATCTGAACCTGGAACAGTAGGTGGTGTTGCCATTCCAGATGGATCTCAGTCTTGTAAGCCCCGCAGATGTCTGTGTTGTTCTGGCAAGGACATCAAGACATCAATGATAATGGACCTAAGGTACTTGAAGCTGTGGGCTGATTCTAGTTTGTCGGTCTTCATTCTGATGTCAGTGTTGACTCCACTGGTGGTGTTGGTCATCAGTTGGTTTTTTCTGCACTGATCTCCATGCCATACGTCGTCGAGACGTTCAAACGGGTGGGCAAAATTTTTTTCATTGTCAACTAAACCATTGATGTCGTCCTTAATGCGTAAGTTGATCATTGTTCTGCCGCTGAAGTTCACGGCGTCTTCATACCTATGCGCCAACAAGACCTTACAATTCTGAATGTGTGTACGCAAATTCTTTTAGACTTGCTTCACACAAACAGTTCGGGAGCAATTTTTAACTAAACCCAATCATTTGCAAAACATTTTGCACTCAGCTCAGTTTCTAAGTGAGTGAAACATTGTTTGCATTGTTGGACTTACATAAGGGTGGTTGAGGTGTTGCGGAGTTTGTAAACCATACGTTCACCTCAGTTCATTATGAGCACGGGTGTGAGCAGCGTCTGTCTGTCTGTCTGTCTGTCTGTCTGTCTGTCTGTCTGTCTAAATATTTCAGACTGAACCAATATCAGTAATAATCTAGTTTTCTTTTGTAATGATTTTCTAGGAGTTGCGGGCTTTGAGGGGGGAGGGCCTCCGGTTGAGCTAACGAAACTGGGAATTTAATAGGCGAATGAAGCATAGCCATTGTTCTTGACTTTAATAGCGTGATAGAGATTTGCTGGTGTAAAAGTCTCATTGGTTGCAGATAATTTGTGTAGCGGAGCTTGTGCGACGTACCAATCTTTTGAATAAGTGGTCAGCATAGATCTTGCACCCCGCTACATCTTTCTTTTATTTTTTTTTATCAGAAAACCACGTACAAGTGCCTTTACACTGTGCCCTGGCGCTTTCATCTCAGCTGAAGATAAGGTCACCTGACTGATCAGCGGAAGCGCTTCATCTCTCCTTGATATTTCTTTGCTTTGCTCGGCATCAGACGCATGGGCAGCTGCAGCTTCGTGCAGCTAAGAGCACAAAAAGGTCACAGTCGACCCGGTATGACCTTAAAAACACAACTGAAGTAGGCGATCGTTTTCGTATCAGAATCCCGACAAACTGTTAACAGCAAGATGTTACACACCTGCTGGCAATTCTCGGGAAGTAAAACTGCGCTTTGCTGAATTGAGGATAACAATTCTTAACTTTTCATCCAACCCCCTCCCCCCCGTGGGTCAGTCGCACACTTTATCGCTTTCCCTCTGTCACCGAGACAAGGAGGATGTGCACCGAGACAGGAGTTTAGCACCAACAGCAACGCACGAACATTGCCTACATGCGCAATAAGCAATAACACCGATCCATCGTCAGACGCCAGTACATAGTACGGCATGTTTGTCATGGAATCTGATCAGATTGTTGCACACTCATCTTTTGTTTCTGATGTCTATAACTGTGATTCACTAACGTTTTGTCGAAAATTCCTTCAAACTGTTTTAATTCAATGCTAGCTAGGTGCGTCTCTTAGTTCCCAGGAGAGTGTCTTGCTAAACTCGCGCGTAACAAAGCGCGTTTGTTAAAGCCGATCGTTCACGGTAATGCCATATATTCCGCGCTCATTACCAATATTTCCAAGGTTCTCATTTTATGAAATTCCAAAAGTTAATAACATATAAACTGGGTCTGTGTTAATGCCATGTACACAATCCATTTCACTAGTTGAGTCTCCGGGAAGTAGCTGAGGTCACGTGGTGTCGGACAGCAGGTGTTTGCCACCTCCAGGGCCAGATGACGGCAGCCGTGGCATCCTGTTACTGCTGTGTGCAGCTGCCGATGGTGTGGAAGTCCGCCAGTCGTCACTTCCGGTTCCCTTCAGCTACCTATGCTTCCGGTCTGGGACGTTAAGTGCAGGCATTGTTTCCACTGATGCAAGGTAGAAGCAAAGAAGGCAAGCATTTTCCTTTCTGCTTGCTTTTCTGACTGACTTCATTTACAGAAAAGGATAGGATCAGTTTACTGTTTGGCGACCAGCCTCTGTAGTAAGGTCTTTTACTGGTTGGGTGGGTGGGTGGGACCTCGTTTTGTGTATGACGTCGTCGTACTGCATGGCAAACGTCTTAACATTCTTACGGTCACATAAGGCGTAAGCGCGTATGTATGCTTTTGTGTTTGCGAGAGTTCAAGTGTGAGCATGAATAAATATTGTTCTCTCTACTGTAATCACACAATCTCGAACTAGTGTCTCTCTTTCTCTCTCTCTCGTACACATGCAGATGCGCATGCACGCATTCTACTGTATGTTCAAACACTATTCTTCTGCCTACTAGGGACCTCATTAGTACCTCATAAACAAACCACAGTGCAGACAGATTTGTTGAACTGTTGTCGCGTGCACACTGTGCAAACAATGCGGATGGACTAAACATCAGGAGGTCGGCGACGGAAGATGGCACGCGTGTCGCTGGGAATAACACCACAGGACGATGCCGCGTGCATTAGTGCCCGCGCCGAAGGTCACGCGCTATCAAGCCCGTGCTTGTGTGTTCGATGGCGTCCGCGTGAGTGTGCGTGTGTGTGCGTGAGAGAGAGGGAGTGGTTGCCAGAAATGTCGGTTACATTAGGGATGATTGAAGTGTCGTGTGGTGGAACGTGCTTTGCCATTCCAGCTGTCCGTAGCTTTCTCGGTAAACAAGTCATCATGGATAGCTATTTTGTGCAGACAGATGCTTCCCCGTCCCCGTCCCGTGAGTCTGCGCGACCTGCAGTCAAAGGCAAAAGGTTCAGGAGGAAGAGAGCAGGTCAAAAACCCGGCAGAATCTCGAAACCCGTGTTTAATGACATCGGCACAAAACTTTTACCCGCTCTTGGTTGGCGATGATGAAGGATAACACGTCCTCTGGGCAGTCTATATTCCACCTCCGCTGGTTCGGCGGGTCCTCTTCAGACGACGAAAGAGATGAGTCTTTCGAGCTTGGTGTACACTTGAAGCAGTCGTCATTAACGTTCGTCACGATGCCCTCAAACTTCAGTCCTGGACATTCCTCCCTCATTTTAAACTTTTTTTGGACTTCTTTCGGAGTTACGTTTCCAGGTCTGCAGCAGTGTAGCGTAGTACCATGTAAATCTACCAGATGCTTGATTAAAAGTTAATTAGACATCCCACGAATGTTAATTTTGTTGTTGTTATTATTGTACAATGCATTTAGTACTCGTTATATTATTCTTGTCTACAAAAGCTGCTGACGCCTAAGTGAGTGATGACCAGCAGTGACATTGGAACACACTATTGGTAACATGATACCGAATGTGAAATTCAAAATTTAAAAATAGAAGTAAATAACAATTTCCTGTCAAAAGCATACCAAAATCTACGTTAGCACCATTTGGCAGCTTCAAGGTCAATAGAGTAAACTGTCAGATATTTCCGTACCGGATCAAACTTCTAGAATAAAAGTGTGTCACGACGGGCGGTACCTTATCTTATTGGACTCGACTTATCCAGAATTACTGGAC
>SMGT01008034.1:45030-69084 GCA_004794575.1 Lanistes nyassanus | reverse complement strand
ACACATCCCCTGACTATTCAAACAGAGATTTAGTACGGGAAGTTCACCCGTCGATTGAGAGACGGCTGGGTCACGAAACTGTCGTGCGACATTCGCAAGAAGCGTCTGCTTTCGGTGGAGTCGTGTGGTGATATTCTTGTAGAAGACACGTATGCGTGTGCTCCCAACTGGTTTCGACGAGCAATGCACCGTGGAACACACATTCGTCTTTTCCGTTTTGTTTTCTCAGACTGCTGGGCGAAAATAAATGCAGTCGCAGAAGCTGCAGCGGTCAGAATAAATTGTTCGTGATCATCCATAGTGTTACTATTGTCAGCCCCTAGAGCGAACACGTAATGATCATGTGACGATCTGGCTGGTAAAATGTTGCAGGTGTCATGCGCCCGTTTACGGAGAATCCTCGGAAAATGTTTTCGCTCAACGTTGAGAGCATTGCAAGTGTAGGAAGCCCTTAAGGGTTGGAGAGAGTGCTGGGGTAACCTAACCTCTGATCTAAAGGAGGGGGAGGGATGCAAACCTTCGTGGCACGCGCATTGACCTCGCTCACAGCCTTTAATAATCAGGGCCGCCGGCTGTCCGGCGAACACAGCCACACGCACAATCGTCCGTCACTTAGCTGCGGGGCACTGACCGCGCGTCGAGTCACTCACGCAAGACCCGCACTTTCGCTAGTGGGAACACGTCACACCAGGACAACACAAATAGTAAACAACCAGCTACTGCTTGTCTAATGGCTCAGCCCCCACCCACTAGCCTTTCCCTGACTATTACACAACGAAAGACAACACCTGGCGTGAACAAAAACAAGAAGAATTTAATAGAATGCAAGTAAGTGTGCTCCACAATCATATGCAAGTGAAATTACTGGGACGATCCCCTTATGCAATACAGATAACGTGTCTGATAACCAGTCAAAATGCAAGCACAACCGTAAATCTATGGCTCGCCTACGTTATGCTCACAAATATTAATTCTAGCGTTTTACCGGCCTATACTGACTACTCGCTTATGGTACTGTTTATGCTAACTTGCGCAACACATGCATTAAGTCATACGCAACAGATACCAACGTTACACGTAGCTACGCCTACACTACGAGGCAGCTTCAGGTTACGGTACACTTTTCCTAACGGGTCTACAGCACGACCAGCTATCAGGTACTTAACTGGATAACGATGCGCTGTCCGTTGGGATGTAGAGACAGAGGTTCCTCGGCCGAAGACACACACAGGACTTGGCGCTACACAGATTCTGCTCTCCCGTCGCTCCTCTACTGTTCACACAGAACAGGGCCCACTCCTCGACCAGTCGGAACTTACAGGTGTACGAACAAGCCGCCACGACGCTGCACTAGCCGAGTTCCAGAGAAAGACGTAGGGGTTGGAAACCCCTAGCTTATATCGGCCTAGACGCCAGCTAGCGGCAGACGCGTTATCGGCAGGTGGTCCGATCGTTCGGCCATCCCTGGACATTCGCCACTCCCACCCCCGTCTGGGTAGCGGGTTTTCCCCTCTCTGATGTCCGGCGGCGCCAGCGCCAGCCATCAATCAGTCCAGATACCTGTCTGGGTAGCAGGTTTTTCCCTCTCAGAAGTCGACCGCTGCCCGACCACTGACCCCCCGCACCGACCACAGTTACGCAAACTTAGTGGCCTCTGCCTCACTGGCTGATGTTTGTCGACAGCGGTATTCAGCATGATACCAAAATAAAGTGCACGTCTTGTTTCAGCAATCATATACTGAAATTTCAAAGTAGGTATATTAACATTTGCTGCTTTGGTAGGGGGTTATTAGCTCCTTTTGTTTAGTACAGGCGGACCATTGGAAATTTTGAAATAATACATTCTACTTAATTAGTCATATTTTGTGGCAACAGGATATGATTTTGGCTTAAATCCTGAAACAAACGCTTTAAAAAGAATAAACGGTTTGGATTTACTGAAAACAGGCCATAATGGTTTTGTTTGCTTGTAATGCCTAGAGGGTTTAACTTTTGTAATCTTGCCTCGACAATTCCAAACTGAATCTTGTGCAGACGTGTAAAAAATCATGTCGAAACCAAAGCTAGATGATCAAGTCATCGATAAAAAGAAATAAAACCTGTTCATATTTCATTTGAAAGTGACGAATGACAGGAGAGTGAAATAAAATTATTCCCTAAAAGGAACAGCTGGTTAAAAGTCATTTAGTGTCCTATTGTCCTCATCCTGTACCACAAAATCAGTGAGTGGGCATGCCCAGAGCAGGACTGCACCCGTTTTTTTTTCTTTTGCGCCATACTCAGAACTCGCGAACTTACTGACAACTCGTCTTGAATCCTTGATCACATACCCCAATGTCCGATATCTGGACATGCATTTGCTACTATTGTACATATGAACAGGCATGTGGTGTTTTTTGTTTATATTTTTGATTACATGTGTCCTTGGAACACATCAGAATAGATGCATTGGTCAAGATTACATCTCGACTCCCACCAGCCCCATCCCCCCGAATACGTATTTATGGTAACATAATAGAGGAAAGCGGGCAACGGGAAGATACAAGTCGATGATCTCCCTTTACCATGAGAAAGTCTTCGGGCTTATCATAACAACCAGCAAGGAAATCAACTTGTAAATGATAGAAACGTGTCCATCCACACTGCAGAGAATTTGAATGTCTGATTGTTTTCCTCTCTCTCTCTCTCTCGACCGCACGCACGCACATACCAACACTGAGAAACATTAATTCTATCACACCCAATCAATAATTTTATCTTTGTTTTTATTTCTACTCATCATCAGCACACTGT
The DNA here is from genome assembly GCA_004794575.1 of Lanistes nyassanus. NCBI lineage: Eukaryota > Metazoa > Mollusca > Gastropoda > Architaenioglossa > Ampullariidae > Lanistes > Lanistes nyassanus. Next base: position 66,291 of record SMGT01008034.1, on the reverse strand, counting down.
TTATGTTTTTTGTTGTTGTTGCTGTTTCAGGTGTGTCCACCTCTAAGATGGGAAAACTGTGAATGGAAAAAAATGGTCATCTTCCTTTTGATTATAGGTGAGAAAGTGATTTGCCGGTAATAGTTTTTAATGTTTTCTCTATTTTATTGTCGGATCGCCGTTTATCTCCCACTCGTGTTCCACTGCCTTTAATTTCCTCACATGGATAACCATTTACTGTACTGTATTTACACTATTTACACTTATTATGACAGCACGTAGTACAACTGCAATATATTTCGCTAGTTTTAGTAATATATTCACCAAAAAGACGATTATCGCTTTCGGGTACTAGCACTGGCTCTCTTTTATTGTCCCGGGTGTGACGTTAAGTTGATATAATCTATAGAATTTATTTTACTGAATCTATCGAGAAAAAAATGGCCTCAAGAAGGAAAGTTTGCCCACAAACATGTTTAAAGAAGTACTGAGATCATTGGCAGAATCGTCTTTCGATGCCAATGAATAAGTGAATAAAATAACAATGCGCGCATTATTTTGTGAAACACCGAGTATTTAATTTAATTATTTAATTATTTTCGGAAAAGCTCACCTGGTCAAACTCGAAAAGCGGAAGTGAGGTCGCGTGAGGTCACGATTGTGTATTAGCAGACGACACTCAACATAGCCATGTAGGCGTCTTGCGCAGAAAACAGACCCCAAAAGCGAAAGACGGGGTTGTGCTGTGGTGTTGGAGAATGTGCACTTAGCTGATGGTGTTACAGTTTACATTCCCTTTCTGGGAATGGGTTAAATTTATGCAAATGTCCTCAGCAGCCTTGGATAGCTGCTTCAACTAATAATTCCAAGATTCGTGTTGCATTTTATAAGAGACTGCTATCTGCATGCATAGAAAAGAGAGTTCCTTTTGGATATGTAATGTACAAGTTTGGTTGGAAGCTCTGTGTAATTGATGGACCAAGCCGTACACAGGCAACTGTACTTCGATCGTACATGGCAATCACGTACGACTACAACTGTGTGCTGATACAGACAGTGACATCAACGTCATGCCCATCGATGTCAATTGCATGCAATAATGTATAGTGACAATAACAAGCATCAACTTGATAGCTTGCTTAATTAACGTCAGTCTCAACAGAGCTGTCGTACCTATGGCTGCTTTCGCACGACATGAACTGAAACGGTTCACTCTCGTCACCACTGCGCCAAGCAGAGATCCTAGGTTACACAATCATGACGTCACAGGTTAGTTTCCCCCCCAGGACAGGAAGTGTTGCGATGTATTGGGCGGGCAGGTGAAAATGTCCCTGTTCACAATCAAATATCTCTAAAATGTCTTCGAGTTTTTTCATGTGGTTTGCATATTCAGTATTAAGATGCTTAACATTTTTTAAATTATTAAATAAAAATGTCGGTCGCAGCAGCGCTTTAATATCAGTATGATTCTAACTAATGTCATAGTTACATGTGTCACGAATTTTATTTCAGCTGGACTGTGTTCGCCCGTCACATCACAAACATGCTTCCTCACAATCAGTAGTGGTACCAGTTTAAAGGTTAAAATATCAGAGAAGATTTACTCTGGTAAGTATTGTTGTTGTCTGCTCGTGCGTGCGTGCGTGCGTGCGTGCGTGCTTGCGTATGTGTGTGCGCGTGTGTATGTGCAGTCGTGCGTGCTTGCGCTTGCGCGTGTACTGTGTTATTGTGATACTTTCCGTATCAAGAGAAATGTTAGGTTTTTATCGCTTGTTATTTTTTCCCAGGTGATACTTTGTTTACATTTTCGGCTGAAAATGATGTAAGGATACAGGCTTGGCCAGGTATACCAATACCATTCTTCATCGAGCTGAACCTTGTTTCCAAGGAAGCAACTCTGTACAATTTTTCCCTTGTTTCAAACACGACCGTCAGCCTTGATGATAATGAGGTAAGTATGTTAACCTTTAACCTCCATGTAGACTGTTGAGAATGAAAACTATCGCTCTTAAAGCAACTAACGAACAAATCTTTTCTCTTATTACTTTTCTGGAACCTCGAAAAAAAATTTCATTACAAATCGTGCATCTCCTATTTTCCTATTATCTGTGCAGTGCATTCAGATATCGGTTGTTGTTGTTGTTTTTTTAAGTTAGTCGCAATTTTAATGCGATTGGTCCTCTCACTGATCTCAAATAAGATTTGCAATTGAAGCAGTGGGATTAAAGATAGACTGATTATTTATGAATTTATTAAAGTATGTCGTCACATTGGAGTTTACATTTACTCCTAACGCACCGTTTCACGTGCTCGCTCCACACGACGGCCGTTAGGAGGACCACATCTTCGTAGGTGGAAACGTTACACTGTGTTACTTTATAATTTATACTCATCTCACTGCACACTATGGCCTGAGCCTCCATCCATATGCAATCTCCCTGCAACCAAAGAGTCACAGACTCAGTAAAACAGGGAAGAAAAGGCGAATACTATTTACAGATAAAATATCGAGATTCTTAAGAGGAATGAGTCCCAGCTTTCTTTCTGGTTCAGCTAACAACATACAATTCCTTCCACCACCTGCCCTGCTTAACACAAGATCAAAATACAGGTACCTGATTCAACTGCACACACGTTTTGACCACGTGTATAACACACAACACTCGTCACCTGCAAGTTGCTTGCACAGTACACAACGTTACAGACTATACCGAATGGACGCCCCTCTCTGCTGTCCTAAACGTTGATGTTTCAGAAGGTCGTCTTGGCAGCTCCTTGGTAACCTCAGACTCTCGTTGTGGAGGTCTCCTTTGTGTCCTCTGTCAAGTGGACACAACACTGAGATTGTAAGCACTCTTGCTGACGTCATACAGACACCTCACTTTGGACTAGTTCTGATCAGCCATTGACCTCTAAGGTCACGCCACGCGAGCTCATTTACATACACCCACTCAAGGCTTGATCTTTGCTTCTGCTTCAAACAGTTGTCTCTCGACTTCCTCACTCATATTCTGTGGTTCTTCCTTCGCCCACTCAGCGTAGTTGGCTTCTCTACAGCAAATGGAAGACATGCCAAGAATCTTGGGGGAATCCAACGCTCCCGAAGAGAACGTTGCAGTACAGCAACTGACTTGCTCCAGACACATGTGGCAACAACAGAACTTCACAAGAGTCCAGTAGAAGGTAACACTCGGCTCTGCTGGCAACCGTGACAACAGCAACAGCCTCCAGCAGCATGTGCTTCAGCAGAGTCGCTGTAGCAAACGACTCTCAACAGTCGATTAAGCAGACGTTCTGCAGAAGATTTAGCAGCAGAAGATGTCTTACACTCTCCAAACCCGTTCTTTTATTTTACAACCTCCCATGCTTTACAATGCTGCATTCACACACACTCGGCCGTCAAGAAACAACCACCAACCAACCGGGACAGAGACAACTGTATGTAGCTACGCCTCCTCGTTAACTGCAGGAGTGCTTCTAGCTCCGCCTATACAGGAGCCCCAATGGACATGGCTGACCTCTGACCCCTAACAGTTCATCCCTTTGAATTTATCAAAGGTCTGGTGGTCGACACCAGAACAACCTCCTTTTTGACACAAGTCCTCCTGGTACCTATCCATGCATCCAGGCAGTACGTGATACCTACATCATGGCTATTAGCCAAATCCCACCTGTGTCCCGAGTTCTACCAGGTCTCACTGTCACCTAGTCTCACTTTGAATCTACGCGCCTCTCTGACAATGCTAAGGGCCGGTTTACAACCTTCAAAGTTAGTATTTTGAAGCGCCTTAAAACGCTTTTCAAGTCTTCAACCAGTTCAGAACCGGTCCTCCTGAAGGTTTTGGGTGGATAGAATGGCATTCTATTTTTCGAAGCCTTGAAACCGTGAAACCTTGAAACCCTGCCAGCCACTATCACGAACATCAGGGCTAAAGGTCAAATAATTCTAAGCGAGGGGGTCCAGGCGACTATGTCGTGCGGCGTGTAAGCGCTGGAGCCTTCGATCACAGTTGTCTTTGATTTGAAACCGTGAAAACGGGCCTTAAACAGCTAGGGCTAGAAGTATGAACATAACCCACTGGCACATACACTGTAAGCAAGAAGTGTTAGAACACTTGTTACCAAAAGCTATTTTGCTATCCAAAAGTATAAGGCATCCCTCTGGATCTCTGACAACATTATGTAACGGATACATAACGCGGAATGGATCTTCTATAACAGAAACATTACCAGAAGGGGGCATGCTATATACAATAAGCAGTGGTTGAAGAAGGGGGTCTTCCAAATTTGTTACCTGCTTAATGAAACTGGGCACTTTATGACATTTCAAGGATTCCAGAGACCTTTCCAAACATCCAAACCAACTTTTTGGAGTTTATGAGCATGGTAGAGGCTACAAAGAAGTATCAAGGTAGATTAAATGTTAACATGGATGAAGAAAGTAGGGGACAGAAACCTATGATCTGGAGAGCGATCGAAGCAGGCAAGCAGGGTTAACTTAATATTCCTTGCCTCCCCCAGGGATTAAAAGTTTTAATGAGATTTTTATTACCACATGTATTGATTGGAAACATGCCTTTGATATGGTTTTACACAACATTGGACTGTCAGTTAAAATGAGTTCAGTATAGATTGCTGTACAGGATCCTGCCTACACTGCGCCTATTGTTTTTAACGAAAATTGTTGATAATGCCAACTATGTAATAAGAAGGAAGAAACTATTCAGCATCTGTTTTGGAAATGTCCGTGTCAGCATGTTGCTCCCTTCTGGGAAGAACTAAATTAAGAAGCTGCTGCTCACAAAAGGTACAGTGATGAATCACTTTGACTTCTTAGAAGAGCTTGTGCTTCTTGGCGTTAGAAATAATGTTCAGACAGATGGTGCTTTAGATATTATTATTCTATTGGCAAAATTATATATATATATAAATGGACCAGAACTACTCCAGACACCCGACCTTTCCTACAGTTATTGCAACACAGATACAGACTGGAGAGATACCTTTATGTTAAAAAAAGTGTTATAAACCAGCTTGATTAAATGTGGCTACTATATACAACATTAATATTTTAGGATACAATCTGTCATTTGTAGCTTACAAATCACATTATTTTCTATTTAACCTTCAAGGCAGATATAAATGTGGGGGGGGGGAAGCGGGTAGAATGCATAGGGTTTTGTCTTGATGTGAACATGGTCTTATATGTTGGAGTGCTGGTGCTACAGCAAATAAGCAAAACAAAAAAAGGTGCAATCTGATACGCTTCCTTTTTATTTATTTACTTACTTTTTCTTTTGCTTTTTGTCAGTTGGTGCTTATCTTCTATAGCACTGGAGAGGCTGACATACGTATATATATATAGAGAGAGAGAAAAAAAATTGTTTATTTAGATTATTCTATTATTGCAGACCTTGTGTGAACATTCTCGATTGTGGGGATTTGATCTAGTATGCCAGCCAGCTTCAATGGAAATGGTAATATGTTATCTGATAACATAAGCTACAACACTGTCTGAATATGTTAAAGTCCATTATCCTTTCTGTGTATGAAGACACTTGAAATTAAAAATCAGCTGACAGTATAAATGTTTGATAATTACACTAGTACGTTTATGAAATAATTGAAAATACTAGAATAGGGGAATTGTCAATTTTTCTCGTTGTAAACATGCCGTACAATGAATATTCCTCAACAGCAGTACACTAATAAGAGTTTTCCCTTTGAAGGGTAAGCAGGCCAGATAAGAAACAGTTTTCATCTTGCAGATTTCCATTGCACTTGAGGTGAACTACACAGATGATTACGATCCAGTCTTTAATCAATCAGGACTGTACTATCCAATACAGGAGGTATCTGCATATTGTGTCTGGCAATGGAACAAATGTGTTTGTGAGCTTGTGAGGAAGAGATTATGTGTGGAGCAAGAGATTGAGAAAAAGTGGGGAGAGAAAAAGTGAGAGAATGGGAGAGGGATAAATAAAAGAGGTGTGAGATAGACAGATATAGAGAGATAAGTAGAGGAAAAAGGAGAGAGATAGATTTCTTGAGTATTGGTATCTGGACTCCCGGTCATAAGAGTGGTCGTAAGACTCATTCACACTGTGTATTTTATTTCCATCTTAGGGTATAAACAAAAGATACGAGCGTACATTTAGCACAGACAGGAAGCAAACCCTAACCATTTTATTTAGAGAGCACATTGCTTTAAGAAAATAGCGTACTGTCAAAATTTCTTTCAAAGTATTCTACTTAAAAAAAACAATTCCTATCTCCCCCTCTCCCCCACCCTCCCAGAGATTTATGACCTTCCTATCGATTTCTTATTGCTGCTCACTGCTTTTAGTGTTGTAGCAGGACTTAGAGCAGCTCCTCCACCTACAATCAAGGTTAATTTTAAAGCTCTTTTCTAAACATTCCTCTTCATAAGACTATATGCTGTAGAATGTTTCTTTTCTTTATGAAAATCACGATTTAAAGTGTTATAGAACACTTTTTTGTTACCGAAACAGAACGCATTTTATATTTCATCTAGAACGCTTTAGATGTTTTGGTGCTAAACTAGTGTAAAAGTGTTCTGGTCTGTGTTCTGGAAAGTGTTCAAATGGCCGGAAAATGTACAAATAGTGTTCTTATAATGTTCCAAATGTGTGCCAGTCAAGTGTTCTGTCAAGTAGGGGCAGGCTAAGAACACTTAGAACACGTGTAGCACACATCTTACATACTATTTGCACACACAAGGCATATGTTGGACCTACTTTAACACTTTTTACATGTGATTAGTGTTAAAAATATTAAGAGTGTATTGAAAGCTGTCTGGAACTTCTATCGCTTTATTTGCAGCTGCTTCCCAATAACAATGTCGTCACGGATTTGGAAGACGTTGTCACCGACGAAGACTGTGTGATTTCATCTCGCAAATTTCCGCCAGTTTTTGTTATCGAGGTTTCTTGTATTATCGTCTTTTACTTTCTCCGGTTAGGATTTTAAAGTAAACTGAAATATACCTCGCTTTTTAATTTTAAATAATTTTCATTTTGCCCTATAACAGAAGCTATGGATCAAGCTGAAATGTTGTTTGGTTTATTTCTTTTTCAAACTGTATGAGTCGGTTTTTAATCTTTAGGATGGAAACACAGATGATGCATTTCGACTAGCAAACAGGTCAAAACTGGTTGTCAACAGATTAATCAGCTATCAAAAGGAAACGCATTTCATACTGAATATATCAGTCACAACGGTATGTATTAAGATGTATTGATCTCTAGATATCGTGACGGAAATTTGGCATGATTTTATTTTCTGTTTTGAAATAGTGTGTTTTGTCCTGAAGTTAAAAGTTTGATATCTGAATCTTATGAAAGTGAATCTATTCTTATAAGTAATACATTTTTATTTTCAAGAACAAATTATCTTGCACTCTTTCCTAGAAGGACCCGCGTATTAATCCAGTCATATTTTTAAAAAGCCATATTGTTCTAAATCAATCCATATCGGATTTATTTTAATGGCATTCAGTAACCACCAAAAAGCAAGTGACACAAAATCCCTCTGTTTGAAGACTAGGCAGACAACAGATTTGTGTTTGAATTCCCCTTTCTACCTGTACAGGATTAACACCGGACCTTCCATCCAAATAAAGTTTGTAGCAAATGTGCTGAGCTTTAAGATTCTTATTATGGATTATGAAATCGTCAGCTTCGTCTGATGATTAACAACTTAAGCTCTGAATAGATCATAACCCCCACAGCCGCTATTGTATTTACTCAGATGTTTACAGGGTACTTGTAGGCGGCCTGTATCGAATACAATTCGAGTACGAATGTAATACGTATGGGAGAAACATATTTCTCATCCGTCAACGGTCTAAAGCATCTTATCCAAGTTATCGTTAATAAAAATTTTGGTACTTTCTTTTTCGTGTGCTTAATGGGCAAAATTTGATGTCACACAGTTTCACAGAACAACAAAGATGTCTCATGACATCCTGGATATGCGGCGCTCACTGACCAGTGGTTGCTTTTTGTTAAAGGGTCGAGAGTTAGACCAAGATGGAAGAACAGGTTTTGGGAAAATTGGAATCAACATCATTGACATCGACGACAATGACCCAGCCTTCGACAACCCGCGGTACATTCTACGTGTGCAAGAGGAGGTAAACCGCAGAACATAAAGAAATGCTAAGTTTATTGACTGTAGAAACTAAAGATTGAGATACGTATTAGAGATTTAAATTTGCACTTGTTTCTGGCTACAATGAACAGTTTTGAAGCATTGCCAGTCCAACCAGTCATTTACGAAACATGATTTCAATCTGCAGCAGCATCGATAATAGTGTTCATGTCTTGTAGAAAACTTTTTTGTATTGTAGAAAAAAAATGTTTTTGCTTTTTTCTCTCTTGTTTTTTATTTTCTTGTTTGTTTGCTTTCCTATGCATTACCACTACGGACAACCCATGAGTCGCACAAACACTGAAGCTTTTCTATCCCATCTTTTTTTTTTTAGTAGTCTCTCATTCTTTGAGTTAACCAAAGTGTGAGTATTTTCAACAACAATGCAGAGTTCCTTGTGTAAATCGCTATCATCTACACATATTTGCAGCACAGACGACTGTCATAATAATAAAAGCTCTGTAATGAAGCTAAAAGTCTTTAAAGATTGAAAACCCTTATTCGTCGTTTCGTGACTGCATGGTTCACTCAGCGCCGTTCGCTTTCGTTCCTCCAGAACCAAACCTTGATCAACCACCCCATAGAGACTGCTCCCAGAATTCTTGCCTTTGACCAAGACCGCGGGGTCAACGACAGTGTCACATATTCAATTAACGGTAAGCTGTTTCTTTGTTAAGTTAATTTCTGATTTTCGAATAGTGTGCACGGATTTCCACGGATTTTGCTGGTTTAATGGATGTTTCTTGTTAAGGTTCTGATACTCATTGATACTCAATGGTATTAATTGTTTCATTATTTGATTAACATTCTGTTTTTCTTCTTTGTGGGCCGTCGCCTTAAGCGAAAAGAAAGAGTAACTGTTTATAGAGATTATTTTTCTTGACTGGAGATGGTTCAGTTTTTTATTTGCTCTCTCATTCCTCACTCACGATGAGTCGCTTGTTCTCATTATGTTATAGGATCCAGCAAAGTCTTAGAAATTAACAATGAAACTGGACTTGTGTGGACAACACGTGTACTGGACAGAGAGGTACAACCTTCCATAGAAGTAACAATTAAGGTAAGTTTTATGGTTGATCTTAATGGAATGATCCTTCCACGGGTGAACGTCGCTGCTTCAAGAAATATCGCACATCTCGTGAGAATATTCGTGTACTTTAACGATCTTCGCATTTGATTGGCTGTAACAAGAACGGTTATCAATTGCCTAAAAATAAGCATTGGATAGTCAACACGATTGTATAAAATTGTTTAGGTTTTTACAGCCACAAACAACAGGATATTGTTTTACAAACTTTAGTTCTTCGATCTTGCCCCTCGATTTGGGGATCGCCTAGTGAACATCAGCCTTTACATATCCCACTTGCACTTATTGACATGAATTTAAAAAAGAAAACTTTTGACCTTAGAAAAATAATGCTCATGCAGGTGCGTGTAAACGAAAGGAGAAACGAATAAATAGATCTGGTATTTAAAACATTTCTTTTTCCAATATTATGTGGTATGAACTGATTTCCCCAATCCTCCCGCCCTCTCTCCAACTGCCCCTTCACGCACCAGCAGATTCTGTTCAAAACTATATAGAACTAAATTTGCAATCTCCCTGTGTAGGACAAAAGATGGAGCAGCGCAGATAGCACTGCACGCCTTTTGCCGCCGATACATGGGTTCTCTCTTGTTTACAAGGCAAAAACACATTCCAAAGAGACTGTCGACAGTGAGGGAAAAAAATGAAGCCGGGTCTTTCATTTTCTTCTGATACACAGTTCAAGGCTGATTCTTCTGCAAGGAGTATACACTATTTAACAGCCTTGCTAAAAATGTGTCTGTCCTTTAAACGGAAACGTTTATGTAAATTTTCGAATACGCTTATTGCAAACAATATTATTAGGGTAAAAGAAACAAACTTAATTTCAAGCGAATTTTAACAACAGTTTGTCTGCTGCTAATATTTCTCCCCAGCAAATTCAGAATCAGATTCAGATTTTTATGTAATCTTCTGAACTCTAGGGGCATTAAAAAAAGTTCAAATAAATATAATATAATAATATAATAGCAGTAAGAGTCAGTAAGTGATATTCCACCTGAAATTCATTCCCAGGCAAACCAGGTGCACAACTCCTGGAGGTCAGCGCTGGCCACGCTTGTGGTGGAGGTAGAGGACATCAACGACAACCGCCCGATGTTTTCGACTAGCAACCCGAGTGTCGTTAGCATTCCAGAACATTCTGCGACAGGCTTGTCCATTGCCAGGGTCCTTGCCGTAGACGCTGATATAGTGAGTACATCAAGGACTAATCAACATCTTTCCTTTTTCCAATTCTTGTTAGGAGTATGTTTTGATCCTCGAGGACTTTTAGCCCTTTAGACATTTAAATTGTGTCCAGCCGACATGAAATTTAGAGAAATTTAGAAATAAAAGTAAAATCAGACACTTTATATCTTCTGTTCAAGTTCTTGTGCATATCCGTTTTCGTTTTTTTTTCCTTGTCTTACATCCCATCTATCCAATCATCCAGAGATCTTTATGCCTACGTATCAACATCGTCAGTATATATATATATATATTGTCCAAATACGTCAGCACTGATTTCCCTTTCTCACTGTATCAAGATCTTTCCCGGTCATATGAAAAATGGTTTTAGCGGGCAGGGGGTGGGGGTGTCGCTACACAAAAAAGTCTGCATGTCGTTTGCTTCTGTATGTGAATAGTGCACAGACCATTGATGATCCTATGTATCGGAGGTTTCCATGATGTGGCTACATCCTACTTGTTTAAGCTATCTTCTATTTTATCTTTCCTTTTTTCATTCCGTCTTTTCTTTCTTTACTTTCTTCTTCATTCTTGGTGCCTTTCTTTTGTCTAACGTTTCGTAACTTAAAACATTGTAACACTTTATTGCCATTTTCAGGGAGAAAATGCAAAATTTAACTACTCACTTGGTTCTGAGGAAAGTGTGTTTGTCATCAAGACTGATGTGTTGGGTAATCAGACTTACGGCACCGTGATTGTGGCCAATTCTTCAGCCTTGGACAGAGAAAGAATATCTTTTCTCAACATTACGGTTAGTAATACAAAGTAACTCTGCAAAACAATCGACAAATATAGACAGTGCTTACTTGTTTAATGGCACTGATTTTTCTCATAACAACTCAATTGTTGACAACTGCACATTTCGAAGTGCAATATATTCAAACTTCAACGAATCACAGCTATTTTCCCACCTTCCCCCTGCCTGCTGTTTCGCTTTTTTGTTGTTAACATGCGGTACTCAGGAAATCAGGATTGTCTTTGCTAATGTAAGGTGAGCACAGAAGAGCACGCGCCCCGTCAGGGAGGAGACTGCAGCAGTGGGATGTGCAGCCTCAACATCACTATACAGCTGACAGACATCAACGACAACAGTCCTGTTTTCGACAACTCCAGTTACACGCTGATTGTCAGGAACAACACGAAACACACCTACATAGGGACGGTAAGTTCTTAAGCTCTTTTAGTCCATTTATTTCTCTATTTAAATTGTTTCATAGTAAATCTATTATTTGAACGTCGATTTCAGTTTATGGGATTTTCTTGATTTTTAGATCTTATCGATCTTCATTGGGTTTTTTAAATTATCGCAAGGGTTATAATTTATAATTATTTTTATTATTGCAAGGGTGAGTGCATCGTTGAAACTGTCTTGATAACAGACTATCCCCTCTACTGTCATGAATATATTCAACTGATGTCCTCGCGGGACCGTTAATAATGCCCGTGTGTCCGTGGGCTGTATCGTCGAAAATACTGTTTTTAAGCAATTGGAAATTCAACAACTAGAAAAATGTTAACTGGCGGCTCCAGGCCACTAGACATCTTGCCGGACAATTAAAAATCATGTCATGGGTCAGTCAGGTAATCGCTTTTCTAAACTGCCACCATCATACAAGAAAGAGAAGACAACCCTTTATAGCGGAAACTTTAGCGGGCTAGTGAATTTCAAAAGGCACACATTTTGGGGGCTATTGGCCAATTGGCAATTTCTCCATTCAATAATGTGTTTTTACAAGTAAGCTCACACCAAGTGTAGCTTGCATGAAATTAAATGATTTTATTTTCATTTTCAAGGCAATATTTTCGTGTAAAAACAGAATCAATTCTACGAGTATTTGTTCAGTTCTTCCCTGAAGACAGTCATGGCATTTGAGTACAAGTTCCATTGTATTTACCCCACCCCCACCCCCACCAAAAAAAACAAGTTTGTTGATGTTCCAGGTACGTGCTCCCGATGCTGACGAAGGCAAAAATGCAGAAGTCAGGTATCGATGTCTGTCAGCCAGCGTCCTTGACAACGACGCCTGTAGCGTGACTACAATCAATTACACAACTGGTGACATCTGGCTAAGCCAATCGCTGGTCAGCTTACAAACATACTTTGCGTTGGTGGAGGCGTGCGATAGCCCTGATGACGTTTCACAAAAGTAAGTGAATGTAGACATGTGACAGAACGCCGCCAAACGGTATGCACGGCTTCACTTTGGTGGTGATCTCTGTACTTATTTTCGCTTGTCTGTGAGTGAAATCAGACACCATCAGAAGAGGGCAGAATCTTTATTGATGAAGTCCGTCTCTTTTTTTTATCAGCAATGCCAATATTTTTCTTATCCTAAAACTTCAGAGCTAGTATTGTGTGTTTCTATTACAGTCTGCAGTAAGTATCGTATCGTATTGTATTGTAGTGTATTGTATTGTATTGTATTGTTACAGACGATGCACGACAGTTCCACTGGCATTCAGTCTACCTCCTAACGTCACAGTCACTGTGACGTCATACAACTTTACCGTTTACGAAAATTTGCCCCCAGAGGCATACGTGGGCGAAATCCAGGTATGTGTCAAAACACTTTAATTAAACATTTACATAGATATTGACTGCTGCAGTTCCAGTGTAGCACTTGTTTCAGACTCAAATTGAGTTAATGATCTTACAGTCTGTCAGTGGCCGCTGAGACCTAATTAAAGAGTTCACTATAACAGACATGTTGCAAGTCACGCATTTTGAATGCGTTTTCAATGTGCACAACTAACCTTTTGTGGCGACAACGATACCTTCCCCTGAATTACACTGCCTGCTTTTGGAGACAACGTGGAATATGCAAGCACTGTTACACGTCATCTGCGTGCTGCTTTCTTTTTGTTTTGCATGGAAATATATTAGTCTAAATGTTTCGTCACTGTTTCAGAGTGCTTCTCTCATTTTGTGGTAGACAGAATATTACCGGATGCTTTATTAATGCGGAAACATCAAGACCTATTGTCTTTGAACATAATCAGTGTATATTTTCTTTCTGCACTATAAACATTCATTCACAATGTTCATGGTTTTCTTTTCTGTTCTGAAATTTCAGAATCACGACAAGCTTTTCCATGTCCAGGATAAACATTTTCAACTTGACGACAGGTATAAACTTGTTTCTTGTAATTATTTAATATTTAATACCAACTATGGAGAGGGAGTGTTAGAGAAGCGAATACACATTAACCTTTCTCTACAGATGATCTGACGAACTGACAGGAGACTTACAGAACAGACTTAAATTTCAGTCTCATTGTTTAATAAGACAAGCGAAGAGGGATTATGTTCCGCTGTGTTAATCCAATACTATTTCCAACTAAACGGTGTAAATTACTGTGCGTTATAACAAATCATGAATCATAGTTTCCTGAACGTATATTCTTCAGGGTGCTCCGCACGACAGTTTCACTGGACCGAGAAAAACAGAACCTGCACAGTTTTGTCATCAACACCAACAACCAGGTACCTAAACTTTTGCTTGTCATTAAGCCTTTTCTCTAGTCGATCGAGGATCAGTCATGTAAACCAATAACCTGACATATTTTTTGCCTTCTTGAAATGTGAGGAGCTCATTTTACACTCTCTAAATAGTATTCTGTCAACTTGATTTCACTTTTACATTCAACAATAAAAAAGAACAAAATAAATATACAAGATACTAATCAAGAATGTTCTTTACATTCAACTTATACAGAACTACAGCATTTTGCAGAAATCACTAAATTTGTCGGGGGGGGGGGGTGGTGGTCATTCAAATGTTTTGGATGGAATAGACGGGTCGCATAGGGTCTGTTGGGGTCCAGCAGAGAACGATGTTTTAAATATTTTGAAGCTGTTCTGATGGTCGCTCCTGAAATAAAAAGTCATATTTTTTAATATTTCCTTATTCTGATAGTACACTGATGGTGGGGCAGGAGTGCTTAAGCACCCAAAGCACCCTGAGGATCCGGCCCTGAAATGCGTGTAGTCTGCGTTTGGTTGGTCGGATGGTTAACTACTTTAGAGGGACAGTGCTTCCACCTCGCGATGATTTCGCACTATAATGGGGCTGGGTGGGGGAGGTTAGGGTCCTATTGCTAAACTACGCAACGAAAGATCTACCACGCAGCTGCAGTTAGATGGCCAGTGCGGACAGGCAGTGTAATGTGCGGGAATATGGCCGAATGGAGACGTCGCAATTTTTAACTCTAGGACATAGTGGTTGACAAGTTATGGATTTAAGCCACCAACCTGCTACGTGCTATAGTCCCCAGCACTGCTCAGAGCTGTTAAGGACCTAGAATTCCTCTGTTGCAGGATAGCACAAATATCTCAGTTCAAGTCACTGTCTTGGACGTGAACGACAACGCTCCAGTCTTTGACCCGTCGAACGGGTCTGTTAATCTGAGTGGCAATGAAAGACATGGTCAAAACATCACAGTTGTCAACGTGAGTTACCTTGAGCAGTTCTCTTCGTCTGTCCCCCATCCTGCCTTTCTGGTTTTCCTTGTTCAGTGCACGTGTCAGTGCTGACGTGTTCTTTCGCCTTGTATTCTTGGGCATGTGTAGTGTTTTTAAGTGCATTTGAGCATCTTTTTTTTCTTGGCCATCTAGCAGAAGACGAATCAGCAGCGGAATATGGATGTAGTACATAATATCTCATGTCTGAAAAACAAACACGAACTGCAATATTCTCTTTCTTCCCTATAGAAGAAAGTACAAGATGAATTCTACTCACGTTCCACTAAATGATCTTATAATATTTTAGGCCACAGATGATGACGATGGAGTCAACGCCCACATTACTTACAGCTTGCAGCCACAATCGTAAGTATACACTTGTTTGCAGGGAAAAAATCTGGGATATGTTTTGTAAACTGTGTGTAACGGAATCAATCTAGTGTAACTAGCTTATAACAGACCATACAGCAATATCGTCTTAATCTTCAGTTTGATCTCCCAGAAGTTGTTGCTATGAGCTTGCTGCAGCTAACACTGACTCCTGTCTGCCATGACATTAACCACTAGCAAGTAATTAAAAAAAGGAATCAGTTGTGATGCAGACTTGCCATTAAATTATCCACAATTGCCTCCACAATTAAAATATATTTACATATATATCTGGTTTATTATACACTTCCAGGATTGCTCACATTTCCTTGTTGTGGGTTGCTAACTTCAGCAAGGCTGGTGATACACTAACTTATCTCCGTGATTCAGAATGTTGCAGTACTTTCAAATAAATGCGACCTCGGGAGTGATAACGCTGCAAACATTTCCGTCTTTCAACGTGGAGACCGTGGAGCTGTTGGTCATAGCAACGGATGGCGGCGCTCCTTCCTTGTCGGGGTTTTATACCCTTCGGGTAAGGTAAAACTTAAAACTTTACGGGTAATGCAAAACTTTACAGTAAAGTAAACCTTTACACTATACAGACAGCTTAAGCTCCTACATGCATTGATTAAGGCAAACCTTTAAGTTCTACGTGTAAGGCAAAACTGTGCACGTTTCGGGTAAGACAAAGTGTTACATACTTTGCACTGGACAAATTCTTGATTGCGCCAAAATACCAAAGCTCATTGTTTTGCAGGCTTCCATTGGTAATTGATGATGATTATTACCCTGCCTATGGAGCATTACTGACTTCTTGTTTCTTATGAAATCAGATAATTCTGCCACCAATAATCAACGGAAGTGCTGTCATCTATGCGCCACTACCTTTCGACAAAATACAAAGCGACAAGGAGAATATTCAAAGGTACGATCTTTTAAATAATGATGTGCATCACAGTAATTCCTTCAAAATATAAAGGACTCAAAAGACAAAATGTCTAATTCATTTATTTTTACCCCTTTGTGTAATTAAAAAAAGAAATCACTGATATTTTAAGCACACGAGGCAAAATAAACCGATCGCCCACATCCTGGATTCTACTACTGTTGGGTGTAAGAGATGTGGGTTAGCTTCAGACTGTCTAATGTTTCATTCCTCAGTGAACTTGGAAAAGTCCTGGGTGTCCGCGTAGTCATTGAGGACATTCGACAACAATCAGCCGACAGGTAAAAATGACTGCTTTCACACCTTCGCTGTCTGGCTGTCTGCCTATTTATCTCTGTCATGTGTGCAGAGAAATGTGCTTTACTAAGCATTTCAGTACATCCATATGCAGAGTATTTCATGATATTTGTAGTGCATTCATGTAGTGAGACTCCAAGCTTCGTTCCAAGAAACATAATTTTGTATTATATAATTGCTATACTTCCTCAACTTGTTCATTCCCTACTAAAACTTCACATTTAACCCAAACTTTGTTTGGTGACTTCCTGATACCCCCTTTAGAAGGTATTTTATAATCACATATCCACCAATTTTAATTACAAAATCAATTATAGATTCTGTTGACTTCTGCAAGTAGACAATCCAGAACGAATTCTGTCCCATATAACATCAAGTTTTGTTACTCTGACCGTCTGCCAGCTGCGTCCTGTACATCACAGCCCAGGACCCGAACACAGGTGATCTGCTGACAAGTGAAGAACTTAAAAGGTAAACCAGCCGACTATGCATTGGCCGCTGTCTCTTGGTGACTCACTTCACAGTGAATTCTAATATGTTAGTGTCGCCTACAGAATGCTCACACGCATATGAATAGGTGTTGGGGTTTAAAGGTTCCGGGAGAGAGCCGGGTATGGAGAGGTATATGAGGACCAATCACATTTAGAAACAAACTCTTTGCTGAGACCTTTACCCCTTGTTTAAAATGTTGAAAATATGCAAACAGTCTTTACGGGCATAGAGCAACACGGAATCCAACGAACCAAGGTACATTTTTAAGACTATGTCGAGTTTTGCACTTGGCAATAGATCATCTTAAATATTCGGCTAATCCTGGGGTCACGCAATGGTTCGCGACTGTTCGCTTTATGACTGTTGCATGCAGGTAGCCTTATGCTTATGTGAATGTATGTATAATTATCTGCACAGGTACATGTATGTGTATACACGTGCCTGAAATATTTGTTAATAGTTCATCGAAAGTCTTGAGCTCTTCTTTGATGAAGTCGTTTCTCACACCTATTTCTCAATCTCTCTGTATTCTGTTGTCGCGGGGTGCTGTCTATCCCACAGCCTAGTGGAAGCAAAGCCGTCAGAAATAGCAGCCTTGTTCCGGCAGCGCGGTACTGATGACGGCATCACTGCTACCAGCAACCAGAAATCGGGCGACTTCACCACACCTGTCATCATCCTCATCGCTGTTGGCGGCGTCCTCCTTATCGCTCTTATTATCACTTTGGTGGTCATTGCAAGGGGTCGAAAGAGGTATTGTTTGAAACAACACTGATTGATTGATTGATTGATTGATTGATTGATTGATTGATTGATTGATATGTTTGTTTATTTGTTTATTTATTTGTTTCGGCGCATCAATGAGCTATGTTTTAAACGCTTATAGAGAGGTGTACACTAAGCCCCAAAACATACCTGACTTCTAGAACTTTTACAAACGTACGTCGTTGTTGCTTAGGACCCAAGGAAGAATAAAAGCGTACTGAATTCTGGATTGGAATCAGATTCTGGTTACACGAAAAATGCAGGAGTGGGATGTTCGGACTCGCTTTACTGCATGGGTTTTCAAACCTTTCCGTCTTTGACTAAACAGTTAGCTAAGGTCCGTTCCTCTAGTTGCAAGATGATGTTTTAATCTTCTGTTGTCAGCGCGAAGCGCCACAAACGTTTAATCAAGAGCCTGTCCGTCTCGGCCACCATCTACGACACGGCAGATCAAGCGGAGAAGGACACGGCCGCCATACTTGACGACACGGACGACGAAATCAACGCCGAAGCCGGCGACGTCACCAACCCGGTCTTCGTCGATGACGAGGAAGGATGTCAGAGCGTCACGCTCGTCACCGAAACGGAAGCGACGTCATTGGCCGACACGGAGCCGGAAGGCGCCGAGCGCGATCTCTACGAGAACTCAAACACGGAACGGCCGCCAGACGCCGACAGCGGCGTGCCCAGCGACAGAGAGAACGGGCAGGAGGATGACGATGACACCGACAACAACTCCAACGACGGCAATCCATCGCCGACTGCTCCTCGTAGCTCCACTTACCTGAAAGCCGTCCTGGACGAACCGTTGCTGGGTTCCGCCAACCCCGGCCCAGACGACGTTGTAGATGTGACGTCACCGGGAACCTACGTCAACGTACTCGATGGGTTGGAAAGCTTTCCGCCTCTGGACGAAAGTCTACCCCCACCGCCGCTGGAAGACAGCCTCCACGCGGGTCCACCCGACGAACCTCCGGTGGATTTTGAAGAGCAGGAGAGCTACATCACAGTCCAGGAAGGTCAGGCTGGCCACGCGGCTGAAGCGCCGCTTCCACGCGACGAGCCAACCAGTCACCCTGACCCGGAAGTGGAGTCACCCGACGACTTCCCTGACACAGAGTCGCTGGACGAATTCCCTGTCTTGCCGATCTCCGCCAGACCCCGCACGCCTCCCATGGTCCGCAAGTCGCGCGAGCAGCGCGAGGAGGAGTTAGAGCCCTTGCCGGAAGAGCCTCTACCAGACTATGGCAAGAAGGTTCGCTTCAACTTCCAGGTCACGAAACACGAAGTGCCAGACTACAGCGAGAACGATGCCAACGAAGATGACAGCGAGATGCAAGACGACTTTAACGCTGCAGGCGGCAACTACAGCAGTGATGCTCCCACTACATCACCACCATCAGATGACGACACACCGACTAGCGATTCCAGCAGAACAGCAGAAGGACAGGATGAGCAGGACGTTTCAATGAATCCAGAAGATGAGATAACTTCTTTCTAATGCAGCGAGATTCCTTCGTCTTCCCACAGAACGGCCACTCAACTTACAATGTTATTTTTTATTCCAAATAATTCCCTTCTATAAATCTTATTGTAGTTATCTTCTCACAAACCATTCAGACTATCATATTTTTATGTGATGACCTCGTATGACCTGCATTATCTTAAATGGAGATCCATAACTTAATCGCTCTAGATAGAACATTTACCTATATCTAAAGCTATAGAAAATTTAACACTCGATTTTTGGTGGATGAAGACGATAAAGAAAAGTGTGTTACTAAAATTATACGGACCAGCACATTTTCATCCGAACAAAGGCTTATCTAATTTTTGTAAATAGTGGATAATATATAAATATTATTTTTTCCCCTTAAAATAAATCTTTTTTTGGTCTCTGTTAACCCCGGCGCGTCTTCAAAGTACCTGTATTGAAAACCGGGCTGCTTTGCATGTGCGGATTTATATAAACTTCCGCTTATTAAAGGGCGATAAAGATTGGTCCTTGTGTATTAAATGTGCAGTCCTACCGGTTCTTAAAATGACTATGCAGCCCAGCCAAGGCCTCAAACGCACTTTTTGCTTTATCCTACAAAGCGGGACAATGTGAGTCCATGTAAACACCCGTACATCTCGTGTAAATGCACTTTTTTCCATGGTGACTCACATCTAACAATTTGCAAATCCAGGCACGGTAAACTTTCGTGAGAACCTAACCAAAAAAAACCCAATGAGTTTCGCTTCGTAATCAGTTAATTTTTAAATGATGATTGTTAGCTTATGACTTTAAACGGATAATGTTTTGTCACTGTCGGTTCTTTCGTTGTACGGACATAATCATCAACATGTAAATAACTGCGAAGTAAACTTGTACCTCACCACTGGAGTATACCATTTCAATATGATTATATATATATAGTTGTGTGGGGTGCGTGCGTGCGTGTTCCTTTCCTCTCCTTTTCTCTGTTTTTCTCATCTCTCTTGCTTTCCACCCTTTCCCTTCTCTGTCCCTTCTTGAGGGATGCAGACCCCGCCCACTGGCTGACACCCACAGAGGATGTAACACTGAACTGTTTAGAAAATGTGTGTGCAGCGTTTCAGAGTAAATGTATTTTTAAATTTGAAAAATCCCTTTACTTACCCTGAACAACAAGAATGCTTTCCATAAGCACACCTTACATGGATCTTTATATATATATATTGCTAAAACTGTGCTAATTTACCTTTTTAACTATTCTATTGCACTCCTGTAAGAGCGGGAGATTCAGTGATGCCTGTTGTGAAAGACTCCACAGCTCTCATCACCAGTCAAATTATTCGTAACATCAGTCAAATTACATCAGTCAAATTACAACAGCACTCAGATTACATCAGTCAAATTACAATAGCAGCCTAATTGCATCATCAGCCAACTTACAATATCACTGAAATTACTTAGAATGTCAAATCATTCAACAACATTGGTCAAATTACATCATTAATCAAGTTACAACATCAGTCAAATTACAACATCAATCCAATTACAACATCCCCTTCTCGTACCTACCCCTGGCCTCATCCGTTCCCATCTTCCTTGTTCACTAGGGTACCTTGCGTTCTGCCTCCTTTTGAGGGTGTTTGTCGATTTGTTGTGAAGTGTGGAATGAGGCCTTCCTCAGGTAGAAACAAACGATTGCTGCTTGGAGTGAAAACATCGAGAACAACAGATTAACTGAACCAAGAAAAAGTGAAAGGTCGTTACGGCGGATCACCCCTTTATCAAGACAAGAATTAAACAAAGAGCAAACAAATAGAGAATGACTTATACTACAGACAGTGAACACTCATGGGGTGGGTGAAGCAACACAGAGGGCAGTCAAAATGGCGGCCAAGTTGTCGAGGAATGGTCGATAAGATGGCGGACAAAATGGCGGTCTCAACAGAAGGTGATGGATAAATCGGGGGGGGGGGGGGGGGGGGGGG
>SMGT01008034.1:14654-45014 GCA_004794575.1 Lanistes nyassanus | reverse complement strand
TTGTGGAAAAGGGCGGAGGGGAGAGGGAAAGGCTAAAAAAAGATAGTAAGGAATGAGGAAGATGTCAGGGGACAAAGGAGCAGCTGGTTAGATTATCAGGTTTAGGCTGTAAGGGGCTTTGGTGCCAAAAGTTAATATGAATAGGACTGCATATTTGTACGATCTATGGAGTCGCCTTTCATTTGGCTTGCTCGGGTAAATGGAGGGATATTGTAAGCTTAAGCATCAAGTGTGTGAATCTCACAGTTGCTCATTTGGAGAGGGTTGGGGTGGAGAGGGTACACAAACACAACTGTCAGACCGTGTCCTTCCGTGTCTGGCCGATCAGTGCGGTCTGAAAGCAAAAAGGGAAAACACCCTGTAGCAGAGAGACTACGCAACAAGGACTGTTTGTAAGGCAACTGTTGCGTCGTTCTAGTGTTGTTATAACGAGCGAAGCCAGGTGACCCATCTAATAACACTTGACGTGAGTGATTTATTAATACCAGAGAAGGACTGGTCTGTGTGCGGTGAAGATTACAAAAGAAAGGGCAAATCGTTCTTATATGCATTTCAGACTGGCAGTGGGCTAATAAGACAAGAGATTTTATGTGCGGGCGTGATCTTAGGCTAGAGAGTCCGATCTGAATGTGTTTCAGTTGTGCAGACTTGTGTTTGCAGCATTGGTGTGTTACTAGACACAGAAAGCAGGCGAGGAGACTTGAACTCTTCACAATTACCACGTGAGTAGGACACTTAGATTTTGGTTCTTTTAGATTTAGTCTGTCTGGCTGTCCGTCCATCTGTCAGTCTGTCCGTCTGAAAGAGTGTTTATGGACGTGTGTGTGTATTTGTGTGAGAGCGCGCACACATGACTGAGTGGTGTGTGAGTGTGTTACTGGGTGTGCGTGCGCATTTGTTTGTTTTTATGTACACAGGCGCTTGCGAGGAGTGAGAGAGAAAAAAAAACAATAGACAGCGTACACTAATTATCTGAAGAATATTTAAAGGTAAGTGTGATAGAAAATAAAAGAGACAGATGGTAATTAGAGAAATTAACGCTTTAAAACGAAGATGGCAAGAAAAATGAATTGAATTTTTTTGTCCACACGAACGAGTTTGTTGCAATGGTGTAAATGTAAAGGTTCATGACAAGGCTAACAAGTGAGTGGCATCAGTGACAGCGTGTCACGTTTGGACAATGGCGACTGATCACTCACACCTGCTCTCTCATCCGCTCCCCTCCCTCCCTTCCGCACGCACGCACCCAAATATACACATGGTTGAACGAAAACCAGTCATATCATGTTTAACCTAATCCCTGTTTGTCGACAGCAGTAGTCAGGAAGATACCAAAATAAAGTTCATCTATCGTTTTAAAAACCATTAGACAGATACATAGATGTAGATATGTTCACATTTATTGCTTGGCTAGGGCCCCATAAAAAATGTTATTCCTTTTGTCTAGTTCGAGCAGATCACTGCACATCTCGAAACAGTAAATTCCACTTCAAGTTGTCATCCTTTCGTGACAGCAAGATTTTTTTTTTTACTTTAACCCGGAAACATACCCCATAAAATATTTTTTCTGCTCTTAGTACCTACAGTTATGGCTGACTGTTATGTTATTTCCTCGACAAGGACCTAATCTTGAGCAGACGGATAATATATTATACAGATCCGGAAGCTACTGATAAAGTCATTGTTAAGGAGGGGGACTGTGAGGGTGAGGTATTTGTTGCTTAATGTCCAGTCGCAAACTATGTGCACATCAGGACGGTGTTGCTTAGACAAAGTTTACGTGCTGCCACACGTGGGACTGCTATTGGAACACGGGCCTCAGTCCCACCCAGTCACATTATACTGACACCGGGCCAACCCGTCCTAGTACTGTTCCCT
The DNA here is from genome assembly GCA_004794575.1 of Lanistes nyassanus. NCBI lineage: Eukaryota > Metazoa > Mollusca > Gastropoda > Architaenioglossa > Ampullariidae > Lanistes > Lanistes nyassanus. The sequence goes on along the minus strand of SMGT01008034.1, from coordinate 43,136 downwards.
GTAGTGCCAGGTGTCTGGCAGGTCAGCTACTAGATTACCAATTTTTAAGTCTTAGGTATGACTCGGCCGGGATGCGAATCACCGACCTCCCACAAAGGACTCTAGACCACCGAGGCGGTAATTGTTAAGGGGGAAAACCTCCTCACATATCATTGTAACTTGAAGAGAGAAATAAAAACATGCCGTAAATTAAGTACTTAAAAGTCATTTGGTGTCCTTGCATTTCCCTCTTCCTGCAACACAAAATAAGTACATGCGCGCGCGTGCCCAGAGCTGGACTGTATCGTACTTTTGTCTGCCATACTCAGAACTCGGCGAACTCTACAAAGCTCATCTTCAGCCCTTGATGCAGTCTCAGACTGCTAGCCAGGCGTTTGCAAACTATTATACATATGTGCACTAACGTGCTGCATTATTGTATGCTGTTCTTAATCTGCCTGTATCGTTGGAAGACAAGATACTATATGCATCGTTCACGATCTTACACCTCGACTTTCCCACAACCCGACCGTTTCCCTTCACTTGTGTGAATATTTATGGTGACAAAATAGAGGAAAGCAGAGATGGCAACACGAAAAAAGCTCGATGATCCGCTTTCCATGAAGTGAGAGCGTCCCAGATTACAATAACAACGAGCAAGTAAATGAATTAAATCTGCGTTACCACACTGCTGAGAATCTGTATGTTCTCGGCACTATATCCCCTCCTTCTCTCTCTCTATATATATATATATTCTGCTTTCTCCTTCTCTCTCTCTCTCTCTCTCTCTCTCTCTTGTTACTCCCCCCTCCATCTCGTGTGCTTTTACCTCCCTGTCCCTCTTTATTTCCTGTTTTCTAAGTCTACACCCATCCAGCAGTCACCATTTGCGAAACGTGTTTCTTTTATTCTGTAGTATTGAATTCAGTCCAGTGCCATTTTAATGCTTTCTCAGTTTTTGTTTGTGGCGATCATCATACAGATCATATTTATAAACACCCTCACACACACACACACACACACACACTCACACACCCTCACACACACACACACACACACATACGAGCAAAGAATGGATTCCAGACCCCTTGCATTCATATCATGATTCTGGTTTTTTTAATACTTATCCCCAAAACCCTATTCCTTTACGCTACTATTCCTTTACCCTACTGTTCTGATTATGTCTTTTTCCTATTCATCGTCAACACACTGTTATGCTTCGGTTGTTCCTGTTTCAGGTGTGTCCGGTGAAAAAGGAAGGTGAAAGAAGGTGAAACTAGTGTGACTACAAAAATGGTAGTCTTCGTTTTGATTATAGGTAAGAAAGAGATTCGGGGAAATTGTATTTGATGTTTTCTGTTTTATTATTTGTTTCTCCTTATATCTCTCCCTTCAGTCTCCAAGTGCTTCCGTCTTCCAATCTTTTAGACGTTGTATTAGCTGGCCAGTTTTTGTAACCATAGAACACAGCGCATTGAGGGTGTCACAGGGAGCCAAACGCTCTAAGGGGTGGTCGCCATGTGGCACATCATGACAAACAGGGGAGGTTATCAGATGAAGGAACAGATGTAGCCTCCCATTACTTTCTGGTCTTCTTACATGGATAGACATGTAGTGTAATGTACTCATGAAAGTCTAACCATCTGTCTCGTCAGTACATTTGATGGAAGTTTATATATATGTGTGTGCGTGTGTTTGCGTGTGCGTGTGCGTGTGTGTGTGTGTGCGTGTGTGTGTGTGTGCGCGCGCGCGCGCGCGTGTGTGTGTTTTCATGACTCTGCGTGTGTGTTTGTGTATGTGTTTATAAATATGATCTATATGATCATCGCCACAAAAAACCGAGAAAGCATTAAAATGGCACTGGACTGAATTGAATATTACAGAATAAAACAGAAGCACGTTTCGCTAATCATGGGGATGTAAATTCATATATTGCTAACAAATCCAATGGCCCTCCAAGTCAAAAGCCGAGTGGAGTGCGGCATGGGGTCGATGAAACTGAAAATAAAATTTCCCATTTTTTTCAAGATTAAATTTTGGGGTGTTTTTATATTTTGTTCGAGTTTAATGACTCCGAATGCTCATTTTTTTAAATTGACAGCTTTCACAGTACGACACACCGGGTTTATGGTAAGAGACGGGTTCATGTTTTAGTGGAGAAAGATTATGACCGCAACTGCAATGTACTTCACTAGTTTCTGTAAAATATTATCACAAAGACAATATTCTCTTGCAGATAATGCTGCCACTAGTGCTAATCTATTGTCCAAGATGAGATGTCAAACTGATAGAATCTATTTTATCGTAACCTTTTATCGAGAAACTCGGGCCTCGAGAAGAAGAAATGTTTGGTCACAAACATGTTTAACTTACATCTGTATGATTATAGCCACAATTACAGTCGAATCCGGTTAATCGGACCACATCGGGACGCGATGATTTTGGTCCTAATAACCGGCTGGTCCGATTAAACGAACATGCCCTATGTTACAATTAAGATTCTGTTCTTTAAGATTTGGTCCGAATAAGCGGCTGGTCCGATTATCCGGTGGTCCGGATTCGACTGTATAATTAAATGTGTTCCGAATTTTATTTCAGCTGGACTGTGTTCTCAGGTCACATCACAAACATGTTTTCTCACGATCAGTAGTGGTACCAGTTTAACGGTAAAAATATCAGAGAAGATTTACTCTGGTAAGTATTTTTGTTGTCTGCTCGTGCGTGCGTGCGTGCGTGCGTGCTTGCGTGCGTGCTTGCGTATGTGTGTATGTGCGCGAGTGTGTGCGTGCGCTTTCGTGTGATGTATGTTATGTTTACTTTCAATAGAAAAATGCTAGTTTTTCGTTTGAATGCTTGCGTTTTTTTAAAAAAAATTTCCAGGTGATACTTTGTTTACATTTTCGGCTGAAAATGATGTAAGGATACAGGCATGGGCAGGTATACCAATACCATTCTTCATCGAGCTGATCACTGTTTCCGTGAAACCAGCTGTGGATAATTTTTCCGTTGTTTCAAACGCGAACGTGAGCCTTGATGATAATGAGGTAAGTATGTTAACCTTTAGCCTCTATCTAGGGGATTTTGAGAATGCAAGCTATGGCTCATTCCCATCGTGGTTCCTACAATGCGCGACATCGCTGAAATCTCAGCGTTTGGGGGACTTTTTACCGATTTTCGAAACATTGTAAAAACAACAAAAAAAACTATGAAAGTTAAAAGTATCATTCGAACGTTTATGGAAAGATAAATTTATGTAGAAAAAGTTTTTTCCTATCTGAAATTCGTCTGTTGGAAAAGTCATTTTCATCGTCGGATGAAAGGTTTCCGAACACTTCCTAGATTTGCTATGGCGACCAGACATTGTCTCAAGACTAAGCAGTTGCCGCGAAACCAGCAGTACAGATTTGGAAAAGTGGTCTACTTTATGGTCTAAGGGAGGAAACTTGTTAGAAAAATGATTTTACTATTGGAAACACTATTTATCTCCCTTGTCGACGAATCTTTTGATTAGAAAATTCGTTAAAAAAAACAAACAAAAACACGTGAAGCCCTGACCGCTACGCTGTGAACAGCAGCAAACTTCTAACGGCGCCTGGAGCACACCGCGATGTCTATGTGTGTGACTGATGGACAATTTTGTTCTCTTATAACCACTCTGGAACCTTGAACAACAACGAAAAACCCCACAAATTTATTACATATAGTGCATCTCCTATTTTCTGTCCAGTGCATACAGATGTCGGTTTCAAAAAAATTAACTCATAGTTATTATGATTGATCTTAAGTAACATACAGAACTGAAACAAATTCGATGAAAGGTCTACTGTTTGCTAGTTATTTATTACTAACGGTAAAGCTTGTTTCACTACTAGTTTTAGGGCGTAAGAGAGTATGAAAATCCTTCTTTTCTGTCCTCATCTTCTCTCCTTCGCTCCCTGATCCACGGGCCATAAAGCATTTCCCATCAGTGTCAGCTCCGATAAGTGTGGGGCAGCTCGCGGATATCGAACCAGTAGCTTCGCGTTCGGCGGCCAGCGGCCTAACCAATCGGCCATCGACTCGCTAATTACTATTTATTGAATGTATTAAGTTCTTTACAACGTAGACATTCTTTTTATTGTGGGCTAACCGCACGTCGCACCCGCGCACCTGGCCCATGCACCTGAAATGGTGGCTTCAGCAATCAACGTAAGACTTACCTTAGCTGGCTTGAAGGAAACGACCGCACAGAAGGGCTTGTTCGGCAACATTTGTCAGCTAAGATCGATGCGACTTAAAACTAGTAGCACATAAGGACATCTGCTGAAGTGATTTTCAAGTCAGTAACACAACGGAAGACACGGCCAGACTAAGTCAAACGAAAAAAAGTTGATACAATCTGATGCACCTCGCTGTTTGTTTATTTAGTTATCTAACTTTTCCTTTGCTTTTTGTCAGTTAGTGCTAATATGGTATTGGAGACTCTGACATATATGTAAACATCGTTGTTAATTAAGCTTAATTTAATCATTGCAGTTCTTGTGTGAACAATCTCAACTTTGGACGTTTGATCTAGTATGCCAGTCGGCTTCACTGGAAATGGTAATGTGTTATCTGCTAACATACGCTACATACAGTACTGTCTGATATGTTGTTTCTATGAACCTGGACCTTGATATTAAGAAACTACTGACAGTATAAATGTCTGGTAATAACCCTAGTAAGCTGATGAAGTTATAAACAAAAATACTAGAAGAGGGTATACAGTTATAACTAGTGGTTATAATTCCTTATAATATAATACTGTATCTAGTATATAAATATATGTCAATATATAATTACTGAATCTCCTAGTTGTAAAACATACCGCACAATGAACATTTACAGACAGCAGTAGGTTAATAAGAACTTTTTTAAGGTGGGCGTCCCGTTAAGAAACCATTTTTCGTCTTGCAGATTTCCGTGACATTGGAGGTGAACTACACAGATGATTATGACCCCGTGATTCAACAAGGACTGCCCTATCAAATACAGGAGGTATCTGCATGGTGTGTATGGGCATGGAGAAAATGAGTTTGCAAGCGAGGGAGAGAGAGAGAGAGAGAGAAAGAGAGAAACATGACAGAGCTTCGGAGAGGAGTAAATGGATAAAGAGGGAGCAAGATAGACATAGATAAGCAGAGAAGGGCTGGCTTGAACGAGATCTGCACTTCCGGTCATATGAACGGTTTCAAGGTCAATTCGCACTGTGTATATTATGTGCACGTTTGTCTATGAGCAGAAAATACATCACAGACAGTGATCAAATACTAAACCTTTTGTTCAGGAAAAAAATATTTATTAATAAATAACTTACAGTTGAATCACGCTGCCTAACTCAGATTTGTCAAATCATAGCTGTTTTCTATTTTGTGTATTAAAATTTCAGCCCGAAACAGGCAACACATTTTAGCTTTCATTTTGTGTAACTTCTTTCTGTAGAATTCAAGGTATTGTATTAATATCAATATCAATCACAGAAAATCACAGTTTACCTCACACAAATACGAGGTGAAGATATTTAAAACTCGGTTCTTCTTGCTTTGCACGTTTGGCATTTATACAGCGTCTGGAAAAACATTCAAAACATACTACAGAAAGAAACAAGAGTTCTCTGTTCCATCCATCCCTCCCTCTAGACGTTTATCTTTATTTTATTATTCTGATTTCCACCCCTGGTTTTAGTGTTACAGTAACGCTTCTTTCAGCAAATCCACCTCAAATCAACTTTATTCCCTTTATATATAAAAAACAAACTTTCTCTTCTGAACGTTTCTCCTCTGAATGCAATTAGTTGTTGAAGTTTATTCTTCTGGCGAGAATCGCGATCAGAAAAGAGTGGGAAACTTTCTGGACCTTATATCGTTCTGTTTGCAGCTGCTTCCCAGTAACACTGTCGTCACGGATTTGGACGGCGTTGTCACTGACGAAGACTGTGTGATTTCATCTCGCAAGTTTCCGCCAGTTTTTGTTATCGAGGTTTGACCCACAATAGAATTTTATAAATTACGCTACAATGTTTCTCTTTGTATTTCAGACAGCATGATTCTATCAGATTCTCCCATACCTACAGGCCAATGGCCTCGTAATACAGAAATTCCGAATTGTCATAATTTTCAAATATGTTTGTTTTTACCTTTAGGATGGAAACACAAATGCTGCGTTTCGACTAAAAGACAGGTCAAAACTGGTTCTCAACAGATTAATCAGTTACCAAAAGGAAACTCATTTCAGAATGAATATATCTGTCACGACGGTACGTATAAAATACATTTGTCTCTAAATATAGGTGGCAGAAAAATATGACTTAATTTTCTGCCTTCACATAGTTTGTGGAGTTTTGTCCATAAACCGAAAGAGACAGATCTGAATCCTTGAAAAAATGAACCAGTTCTTTAGTTAATAAATTGTCGATGGTCAAAACAAATTTAATTATCTGTGCAGTCTTTTCCTAGAAGGAACCAACTATGAATTTAGTCAGATTTTTTTAAAAAGATGAATTGTTCATAGAAAAGCCCACATCTGGATTCATTCTAATGACAGTCGTGAACCATACTGAAAGAAAGTAAATATTAAAAGACCCCATTGTTGACGACTCGGCAGAAAAAAAGTATTGTGTTTGAATTCCCCTATTTATACAGTGTGACAGGTTTGCTAACACTGGAGATTCCCAAGTTAAAACTGACTTAGAGAAACTGAATGATTCAGCAGCTGTCCCTCTCTTCCAGGCTCAGCATGGACAGCAACGTAGACAAACTTAAAAGTATGTTTATGTAGACAACCTTCAAACTGTTTTCCCACACAGCTGAGAAAAGATATGGGGAGATAATTATTGTGTGTTGCTCTAAAACCCTTTTTATGTATTAGGATAATACGTGCTGTTTTCCAAACCTGTGGGATCTGTAGTTATGGGAACAGTCAAGTTTTTCATTGCTAACATTTGTTCTTTCTCCGTGAGCTTAAACTGGCTTATCTCAAAAGAACATTTCGCGTCCAGACGCAAGGTGAACGCATGCATCGCTGTAAACTGTCGCATAAAAGAAATCTCACACGTGGTTTTGGATTTCATTGCTTCAAACATGTTGATGACACGTCAATGCATTTCTAGAGAGCTTAGTTCCTCAAAGTATAATCGTGGTGAGGAAAAGGCGTATGGTGCAACATCTACAATCTCGCACAACGGCACTCGCCGGAAGTCTACGCTATGGAACGTCTTATCCAAATTATGGTTGGTAACTGTATTGGTACCAGCCTTTCACCCTTTCGTGCGCTTAATGGACAGAATTGTTTCACAGCTTAACAAAACAAAAACAAAAAATGTCCCATGAAATTATCAAAACGCGCGACACTCACTGACCATCTTTTGTTTTTGTTGTTAAGTTTCAAGACCTCAACGTTAATTGGAAGAAAAGGGTCTGGCGAAATCCAGTCATATTTTGAAAAAGCCATATTGTTCTAAATCAATCCATATCGGATTTATTTTAATGGCAGTCAGTAACCACCAAAAAACAAGTGACACAAAATCCCTCTGTTGAAGACTAGGCAGACAACAACAGATTTGTGTTTGAATTCCCCTTTCTACCTGTACAGGATTAACACTGGACCTTTAAGATTCTTATTATGGGTTATGAAATCGTCAGCTTCGTCTGATGATTAACAACTCAAGCTCTGAATAGATCATAACCCCCACAGCCGCTATTGTATTTACTCAGGGTACTTGTAGGCGGCCTGTGTCGAATACTATTCGAATACGAATATAATATGTATGGGAGAAACCCATCTCCCATCCGTCAACAGTCTAAAGCATCTTATCCAAGTTATCGTTAATAAAAATTTTGGTACATCCTTTTCGTGTGCTTAATGGGCAAATTTGATGTCACACACTTTCACAGAACAACAAAGATGTCTCATGACATCCTGGATATGCGGCGCTCACTGACCAGTGGTTGATTTTTGTTAAAGGATCAAGGTTTAGACCAAGATGGAAGAACAGGTTTTGGTAAAATTGAAATCAACATCCTTGACATCGACGACAATGACCCAACCTTCGACAACCCGCAGTACATTTTACGTGTGCAAGAGGAGGTAATCAAGCAAAATAGAAGAAGAGATAAGTTTATTTGTCATAGAATCTACGAACAAAAGAGCATGCAGCAGACAGTGCAGACAAAGTTCACAATCTTTGGGCACGTCTGTCGCATGAATGACAGCCGCGTGATCAAAACGCTCATGTTTGGACTGATGGACGGCGCACACATTGTTGAATTGGGCGGTAGAACACTCCAGGAACTGAGCCATGCTGCACAGGACCAAGCTCGATATGGGACAACATCGTCAAGATGGCGTCAGACACCTGCGGGCACTGATCCCATGGTTCATGATGATGAGAAACTAAAGCGTTAAATCAGTATCAGAGGTTTAAATTAGCGCTTGTTTCTGATTACAATAAAATTATTATTATTATTATCATTATTATAGTTGTTGTTATGTTGTTGTTTGCAGAAAACGTAATTGCAGAAAAGTCTTTTGTCTTCTTTTGGTTTGTCTTTCTGCATTTTTACATTGTTACATTTTCATAAATTTTTACTTAATATAAAAACATAATTTTAACACAACAGATGGGGCGAAAAACATTGTAGACTTTCCATTGCGTCTGCTGTTTTGCTAGTCTTTTAATTGGTTCTGTGCTTAAATTAACGTACTATCAGTATTTTTAGTCAGAATTCCAAGTGCCTCGTAAAAATTGCTTTCATCTACCTATACCTTCAAGATTCCTCATCATAACTAAAACCTTTTAAACATTCTGAAACAATTGGCCTCTTCATGTCTGCGAGTTAAGTGAACGCCTTTCGTTTTTGTTGCTAGAACCATACCTTGGTCCATCAACCTAAAGAGACTGTTCCCAGAATTTTTGCCTTTGACCAAGACCTCGGGATCAACGACAATGTCACATATTCAATTAACGGTAAGCTGTGCTTTTAAAGGTCTCTTTGTTACGTATTTCCACAGATCGTGTGTTACTGTTTTTAAGGCAGTCTCTTGTAAATGTTCTGTTCTTTTCCCGGTTCATTGTTGAAATATTTCATTATTTCAGTAACATTCAGGTTGTCTGGCTTCTTCTTTATGGACCGTCGTCTTAAACGAAAATGAAGAATTATTATTTATAAACGCATTATCTTCGTCGGCTAGAGATAGTTCGTGTGGTGAACTGCTACCCTCACTCCTTGAAGTGGCGTGACTAGTAAAGTGGTTGACTAGGTAGGAGGGCCATTACCATTCGCCGCCTCTGTAAACCGGGTAGGTACCCGGGTAGGACGGGAGGGCGGACTGGCTCTGGAGAAGAGATTTAGACTCAACGGGACGTCATCTAAGCCTAGTGTCGCGTATAAATAGAGGGAGGTTGACAAGTCAGGTGTGGCCAAGGAGTATGGAAGGGAAACGGATAATTTATACGGGTAGAGGTTGTCGTAATAAAAATCCTTGCTAGGCAACATTTATGTACGTGCAAGGGTGGGCCTGTAACGAGCCAAAATTACACAGATGACTTACTAGTAGATTCCACCCCGAGCGCCCTGGTCAGAAAAAAGGGTCGTGCACATCCTCTTACAGATCGATTCTTTATGTTATTTTTTAAATTATTTTGGGGTTGGTTGGGATTTTTCCTCATTCGTCACTCTCAGTGAGCAACTTATTCATATTCTTGTAGGATCCAGCAACATTGTAGGCATTGATAATGAAAGTGGACTTGTGTGGACCAAACGTGTGCTGGACAGAGAGGTAGAACCTTACCTGGAAGTTATTATTAAGGTAAGTTGGACAATCCTTCGAGAGTTAGGGTTAGGGTTACGACAAAATTATATTGGCAGAGTCAGTTTGCGTAAGAGAACACATTCGCTCACCAGGGGTGCTAACTCTTTCTTACATGACAACGGCACTTGTTTTGTGAGTACTGAGACAAATGAAGCTCCCTCACTCAGGTGTGTGGATGATTGGTAAACATAATTGGATCTGGCACTAAATTTTTTTCAATATGTGGCTGTCAGTGAATTCCTCCACTCCTTCCCTATTTTCCCCACCAGAGGATTCTAATGGTTCAGTATACAGACGATTAACGATTTCCTTGACAAAAGATGAAACGCCTCATATGGCAACCGGTGCCTCAGTCTTTTCGCCACTGGATACATGGGTTCGCTCATCCCTCGTTTACAATGGAATAACATTTTAAATTGACATCAATAAAGTTAGTTTAGAAAGACAGCTTTGAAAACCTAACAATTTTGTTCTGATACACGTTTCCGTGCTTTTTCTTTGGAAGAAATATGCCATATTAAATCAACCTTAATTAAAATTTCTCTGTAGTATATCTTTCAAATGAAACAGTTTGAAATGTTTTTATTGTCGGGAATACTGTAGAGGCAAAATTGACAAAGCTATTCGATAGTATTTACGTAAACAAAATTTCTTTGTCTAGTTTTAATACCCGTCTCCAGAAGTAAGGGGCAATAATTGGTATTTCACCTGACTTCATTCCCAGGCAAACCAGGTGCACAACTCCTGGAGGTCTGCGCTGGCCATGCTTGTGGTGGAGGTAGAAGACATCAACGACAACCGCCCGATGTTTTCGCACAACAACCCGAGTGTCGTTAGCATTCCAGAACATTCCCCTGCAGGCTTGTCCATTGCCAGGGTCCTTGCAATAGACGCTGATGTAGTGAGTACATAGATTAAGCTTCATATTTCATTCTTCAAATTCTTGGTGTTTTGTCTTCGAACATTAAAGGAAAAATAAGCTAGTGAGTGAAGCTGGAGGCAGTGTAATCTTTCTGCTGTTCTAAGACTATTCCTTCAATGTTTAACTGAATTTGTTTCCTAGGGTTTTTTTAAAAAGCAAAATATGTACCTGATACCTCGCAAACAGTACGCCGCCATCTTAGCCATGGCTATCACTTTAGTGTGACCGGGTCGATTGGAAGGCCCCGAGAGATTATGTAGTGTCAACCAAAATATGTTCAGGATCAATACATGCGCGCAACTCCAGCTTTTATTTCATTTTTTCAAACAAATCTAGGCAGCAACACTATTGTCAATTTCGGACAACAGTAATACATTTAAAACTGGAATGCACCATGAAAAGTTAGTAGAATTAGAGTGCAAGAGGGTTGTTGCTTATTGTGAAGCGTCAAACCAGCGAGGAAAGATTATCATTGCGGGAAGGGAGGGGAGGGAGTGGAAAAGGTTTGAGAGAAGTGAAAGGACAGAAAAAGGGGTGTGTGCCAGGGCATCTGAACTCACGACCCTCTGTATCGGTAGCAAGGACGTGTCACGATGTACAATGCTACGTGGCCTCCTGCAAGATTTAGATGCGGCCACAGGCGATACAAACATCCATCCGTCCATAAAGTTGTGTAAATTACGCAGCGTGACAACGACGAGGAAGACAAAAAATGAGTTTTTTCCTTCGAAACTTTCTTCCTGTTTGTTAAAAACGTCCGAATGATTGCACTGAGGCATGGTTGTTTGTCAGATGCCACATACACTGTACTCCTCCCAGTCGATAAACGTCATACTTCCGAGATTCTTCGTCTGCTTTAGATGTGTGATCATAAAAATGTCTGCCTCCTATGTGTCTCAAATTGAACTTGTAACAATTATTTTTCTTCGCCACATGAGTCAACGCGTAAAGACACGGGTACAGTTTGTAGAAAACAAAAACCCTCACACGACTCAAACATTTGTAGGTCTAATTGTTTTTCCACTGTGCCTTAGTTTTCTTCAACTGACAGGAACGTTAAAGACAGAATTAGAAGTCAGATCAAATACTGTATCATCTTCTGTTCGCATTCTTGTTGGTGTGCGCTTGTTTTGTCTTGTTTTCCTTTTCTTCCATCTGTCCATCCTTCCTTATGCCCCTTAAACCTTTGCATCGACACCTTTAGTAGACAATCTTATGAAAACACAGAAAAGAATTCATCCTGTCTCCTGCTTCTGTATGCGAAAAATACATAAATCATTGACGACTGTGTGTTTTGCAGGTTCCCATGGTCTAGCTACATCACACTTGTTTGTCTTTTTTCTTATTTTTTCCTTCCCTTTTTATGTTTCTTTTTTGTCGTACGTTTCGCAACTTTAATGTGGCGCACCATTTCTTGCATTTTCAGGGAGAAAATGCAAACTTTACCTACACACTTGGTTCTAAAGAACATGTCTTTGTCATCAAGACTGATATACTGGGTACTCAGACGTATGGCACCGTGATTGTGGCCAATTCTTCCGCCTTGGACAGAGAAAGAACATCCTTTCTTGACATTACGGTTAGTAATACAAAATGACTGCAAAACAACTGGAAAATATGAACAGTGGTTGTCTGCTTTCCCCTCCCCTAAACATCCAGATGTTTAAAACTCCACACTTGCAAGCCCAGTAGGCCCTATATTCAAACTTACAGGAATGACATCTGTTTTTCAAGATTTCCGGTTGCTTAACTTTTGAAAATTCGGTTTTACTTTACAGGTGCATAAATAAATGACTTGCACAGATTTAATTGGGTTTTCAACGGCTCTTAAAATTGTCAACACTTTCTTAATTTCTACATGGGAACGTTTCAGCTGATTTGAATACTAGCACCAACCATTTGTGAACGTATCTAAGCATGTGTTTATGTTAACTCTTGTAGCACTTCAGCTTCCGGTAAACAGCTTAATTTGTGATACTCCTAATTACTGTCTTTAAGGTGAGTACGGAAGAGCACTCTCCCCATCAGGGAGGAAACTGCAGCCATGGGATGTGCAGCCTCAACATCACTATACAGCTGACAGACATCAACGACAACAGTCCTGTTTTCGACAACTCCAGCTACACGCTGATTGTCAGGAACAACACGAAACACGCCTACATAGGGACGGTAAGTTGTTAAGCTCTTTTAATATTTTTATTTCCCTATTTAAATTGCTTCATAATAAATCATTTGAACCTCAATTGCAGTTTAGGATATAGGTGTTGCATTTTCTTGGTTTTTAGATCTTTGTAGAAAAAGTAGGTTTTTAAGCGCGTTTAGTCTGTTCAATTCTCCTTTAGTTGCTTCACAATAAATATATCATTTAATTCATTAAAATGTCGAGTGACGGTCTATTGTATGGTTTTAGATCATATGGATTTGTGATGTATTCCTCTCTTATTGTAAGTGTGAGTGCACGGTGGATCCCGTCTCAATGTCCTCTCAGTATACTAAATATTTTGAAACGGGTGTCATTAATGCTGCCCATGTGCTATCGCCCAAACCTCGATAACACTGATGCTCCTAATACCACTTGAACTACTTCCAGCGAATGCAGGGGCAGGGACTCTTGATAACCGACCCTAAGCCACTAAAAAAAATTCCGAACCATTAAAAATAACCCGCAGTTTGGCTATTGATTTTTGTTCTTTTGGCGATTGGTGTTGTCATGCGTTAGAGAGGGGAGAGAGGAGGAAAAAAAAAAGAAATCTTGACCAGTTTCGTCTGGCTAGTGAATGTCAAAGTGTCTATAACTAGTCGGTTGGTACAGAAAATGTAATAATTTTTCCCTCCCTAAATGTGGCGGTGCAAATACGTTCACGCCGTACAATTTTCGTTGAACTGAATGAATTGTTCTTCAGTTTCATCAGAACATTTTCAAGTAACACGACTATCTTATTTCTGAATATTACTTGAGTTTTTCCCATCAGAAGGTCGTGCCATTTAAGTGGAAGTTCCAGCCAATTGGCCAAACAAGTCTGTCGATGTTCCAGGTACATGCTACCGATGCTGACGAAGGCACAAATGCAGACGTCAGGTATCGATGTCTGTCAGCCAGCGTCCTTGACAACGACGCCTGTACCGTGACTACAATCAATGACACAACTGGCGACATCTGGCTAAGCCAATCGCTGGTCAGCTTACAAACATACTTTGCATTGGTGGAGGCTTGCGATAGCCCTGATGACGTCTCACAAAAGTAAGTAAATGTAGACACGTGACAGAACGCCGCCAAACTGTGCGCACGGCTTCACTTTGGTGATGATCCGAGTCACAATCAGCGAAGAGCGAAATCTACTAATAGAGTAACGAGCATTTTCATCAGGAATGGCTACAGTTATTATTGTCCTAAAACTTCGACGCTAGCGTTCTGTTTTCCATTACGCTGTTAGGCGTGTGTTGTGTTGTGTTGTGTTGTGTTGTGTTGTGTTGTGTTGTGTTGTGTTGTGTTGTGTTCTGTTGTATTGCCGTGCAATGCAATGCAGTGTTTTGTTACAGACGATGCACGACAGTTCCACTGACATTCAGTCTACCTCCTAACGTCACAGTCAGTGTGACGTCATACAACTTTACTGTTCATGAAAATTTGCCCCCAGAGACGTACGTGGGCGAAATCCAGGTGCGTTTCAAAACATTTTATTAACGTCCTTCTGCTGTATACCAAATTTTCATTCTGTACAAGCTGTCTGCTCAAACGTCTAATGGCTTTCTTAATGCGCATTTAAAAAAAACTTACATCATTTGACATGTGGCAACTGCTTGGAACACTTGTTTACAGACTCAAACTTTGTTATTGATCTCATAATATTTTACCGATCTATCCAAGACTTTATAAAAGAGCTCACTTCTGCTCATCGCTGAAATGCTGGAAGTCACGAATGTTGAAAAAATAAAAGTATGTTTCCAATTTGTACAAACAACCTTTTGTGGCGACAGCCATAGTGACCCTGAACTACATTGCTTGCTTTTGCCGACAACGTGGGAGACGGCAGCTTTGCTTTTACCCTTTCTAAATTATTTTATTTTGTTTTTGTTATGCTAAAAAATATAGTGGTCAAAGAGTTTTTTTTTCAGTGCTTCAGAGTGCATATCTCATTTTTGGCAGAATAGCCACTACCACGATGTCATATGGCTGTATTATCGATGTGTAAATAACAAGACCTATAGTGTCTTTTAACATGTAAACAAATATTGCTTTCTGCGTTCAATACGTTAATTCATAATGTTCGCGACCTTTTTTTAAATTTCAGGACAACAGCGAGTATTTCCAGCTCCAAGATGACCACTTTCAACTCGACAACAAGTATAAAGATGTATTTCTTTTATTAGCTATCATTTTACAAATTAGAAGTAGATTGTTTTTTCTGTTGTGCAAAGAGTGAACTTTACAGCCGAACATTTAATCTGTTGTGCAAAGAGTGAACTTTATAGGCGAACAGTTAATCAACCCTTGGTCAAAGTTAAAGGATCTCTCTTACGTGTGTCCAAAAAGTGGAATAAGTATATAATCTCCCAGTTGCGTGAAATGCATGTGGATAGACAAGATACCAAATTAACACCTATATAAGATCATTGTTATGCTAACTTTCCGAGCTACAAAGCAGAGCATTGAACAGAAGGCATTGAACAGAAGTGAGGAAGATACTCGTTACAGTGATGGACAGACTGACAAACGTACATAGTGACACCTGAGGACGGATCGTCTGACAACCGAACGGGCAACAGTTGATTCGCAGAACAGATGGTTAAATGTCAGTCTCAGCGTTTAATAAAATATCTGAACAGGTACTATTATCTGCTGTAAACATAGCGTTTGTGTGAATCCAGTAGCTGTCCCAGATAACCGTGTCATGAACTTTTCTTTAGAACTCTCCGCACGAAAGTTTCACTGGACCGAGAGGAACAGCACCTTTACAGGTTTGTCATCAACACCAATAACCAGGTACTAAAGCCTTCTCTTGTTATTTTGCCTCTTCTCTCATATATCGAAGATTAGTCAGGTAAACTATATTAATATTTGAGAAGACATCGCTTTCTTTAAATATGACGAGTTCATTTTATTCGGTGTGAATATTATGCTGTTAACGATATTTCATAACTTTTAAAATCAGCTGTGAAAGAATGACGAAGTGGGTAGTTATTTGAAGAATAAGTATTTACAACGCTGAAAAAGGATTGTTTTTTACATTTATATAATACAGAACGTGCATTAGCGTGCATGTATTGTGATGTTGCAGAATAACAACAGCATATTGGTTGAGGTCACTGTGCTGGACGTTAACGACAACGCTCCAGTCTTTGACCCTTCGAAAGGATCCGTGAATCTGAGCGGCAACGAAAGACGGGGACAAAACATCACAGCTGTCAACGTGAGTTATCTTGAGCAGCTGTCAACGTGAGTTATCTTGAGCAGCTGTCAGCGTGAGTTATCTTGAGCAGCTGTCAGCGTGAGTTATCTTGAGCAGTTCCGTTCGTCTTTCTCTTCGTCTGTCTGACGTCCTTGCAAACTTTTCTGTTTTTGCATTATTTAGTGCAGCGCCGCTTGTTATTACTGTGGGGGTGTATTTATACATTATGCCAGCGCGGTCTGGTGTTCGTGGATACGTACTCGCCTCTATATCTTCGCACTTGAACATCTTTGCACAAGGATGAATCAACGCTAATGTAGTTCATAGCATCTTGTTTTCTGACAAAATAAACTGTTTCGACCTACAACACAAAGTGGGATGTCGACACGACCTGCAATACTCCCTTGTTTCCATAAAGAGAAGCACACGATGAATGATACTCACGTTCCACTAAATGATCTGATCGTGTTTTTAGGCAACAGATGATGACGAAGGAGTCAACGCCGCCATTACGTACAGCTTGCAGCCACAGTCGTAAGTAATACTTGTTCGCGGAGAAAAATTCTGTAAGGGATAGATTACTTTAGCTGTCTAAGGGAAACAGCCTAGCGTAACTAGATTATAATAGATAATGCCGAAGTTTTCGCTTTGTCTCCAGTTTGACCTCTTAGAAATAATCTGGGTTTGTTTACTGGCAACATTGTCTCCTGTCTGGTATGTCAAACTATTAGAAACTTTAAAAAAACGAAATAAACTGTCTGTATAAGGCAGACTTGCTGCCAGTCTTTTTTCCACAAAGAAAAACAAATATATAGTATACTACTGATTCCTAAGGTTGTGAATATTTGTGTGTTGTATTCTAATGGCATATTGCCGTCTTAAAGCAGAGTAAAACTTCAGCTGAAATTTCAGTAAGTCCAAACACACTAACTTATCTCGGTGATTCAGAATGTTGCAGTACTTTCAAATAAATCCGACCTCGGGAGTGATAACGCTGCAAGGATTTCCATCTTGTAACATTGAGATGATGGAGCTGTTTGTCATAGCAACAGATGGCGGCTCTCCTTCCTTGTCTGGGATTTATACACTTCGGGTAAGGTAAAACTGCGCCAAGCTACATGAAACGACACAGACAATCAACAGTTTCGGGGCATTACCCTTTCATCAGGACGACACAAACACATTTTGCACATTTCGAGTAAGGCTCAACTTTACACGTATTGGGTAATGCAAACTTCAGCCTACTTCGTTTCTGGACAGACAAAATCTGGAAAAGCAGCAAAACTAGCAAAACGCTTTATTTTTGCATTTCCAGTGACAGTGTATTGACGATTATTGCTGTTCCAATAGAAGTATTGCTGACCAAGTTTCTCTTCTTTTGAAATCAGATAACTCTGCCGCCAACAGTCAACGGAAGTGTCCTTATTTATGCGTCAATGCCTTTCGACAAAATACAAAGAGATACAGAGAATATTCAAAGGTACGATGTACACAGCACACTAATTCGGTTCAGAATATACATGAAGAAATCAAAAGACAATGTCTGGTCTAGTTTTATAGCTCTCTGTGTAATCTCTTTTAAGTTGATGAGCACGAGCATATGCGGCACGGAGAACAGATCGCACATAATCCTTGATACTACATCGTACAATCGGTTTGTTTTATAAGATGTGGTTTCGCTTCAAATTGTTCTGTTTCTCGTTGTTCAGTGAACTTGGAGAAATCCTGGGTGTCCGCGTTGTCATTGAAGACATTCGAGTGCAATCCGCCTACAGGTAAAGACGATTACTTTCACAGTTTAGGGCATCACAGAGGTTTGACACTTCCCGCTTGCCTGCCCGTTCCTTTGTCATGTGTGCAGCAGCCAGCAGTATGCGTTTACATGTACATACATATAGATATTATTTTGTAGCCTATGTCCTGTTTTCTTAAGTTTAGGAATATGGTAGACAGACAAACAGTTTAGATATAGATAGAGATAGAGATGACATAGATATAGATATAGTTGATACAAATATTGCTCTAGATATCGATGATATAAATATTGCTCTAGATATCGATGATATAGATATTGCTTTAGATATTAGATGATATATAGATGATTTAGATATAGTTGATATAGATATAGTTATAGATATAGATATTGCTATAGATGTAGCTATAGATATAGATATAGATATAGATATAGATATAGATATAGATATAGATATAGATATAGAAGATATGGTTGTAGATACCTATGGTTCCATAGTATGCTCATTCTTACATCGTCAGTACATTTAAGCCAAAATTACACTCGATCGAAGCTCCCTCGCATGTACATTATAAAATCAGTTATAAATTCTGTTAACCGACTTCCACAAGTAGAACAGTAAGGAACGAACTGTCGCATGTATCATCAATTGTTTGTTCCTCTGACCGTCTGACAGCTCTGTCCTGTACATCACAGCCCACCACACCAGCACAGGTGATCCCCTGACGAGCGAAGGACTTCAAAGGTAAACCACCTGATCATCGGACCTGCCATCTTTTGGTCACACCCTTTCTACTGAATTCTAATAAAAGCTTAGTGGTGTTTACAGAATGCTCACACATTTTTAATGGATGATTGGAGCTCCAAGGTCCCAGGCGACAGCATGTAGAAGCAAACCCTTTAATAATTACACAAAGGTGACACACTCCCTTGTCGAAAATGCTCAATCTGCGGAAAGTCCGTGCGCACATACAGCAACACTGGATAAAGAAGCCGACGGTGGTAATCTAAACGCTTCCAGGAAACCCCTCAGTCAGCCCCTTGACTGATTTTGAAGGAAGATTGCATAGCAGATCTTCAGATGCTGCCGGAAGTTTAGAGCCAACTGGAGGCAGTGGTTATTTGAGACATTGCCGCCTTTAATCTCTTCACGGACCCAAGGAAACATATTTGATCGTTACTAATTACAAAGGATCCCCCGCACTCTTAGACTTAGATCTTGGACAGTTTAGTCTTAAAACGTGGATCGCTTGGACTCGGATCTGGGCGGAACACCAGTCCATCTGCCTACAGCTGTACTTTTTAGTTTTGAAAAAAACGTTAGTTTATGGGAAGCGGATGGCCTAGTGGTTAGAGCGCAGGAACCCGAACCCTAATTCGTCTTGCACTGATCTGTAATCAAGTTGTTTCACACAGCTTTATTTCAGTCATTAATAATTGTTTCTTCTCGTCCCATGCTGTATGCGCCTCATAGCCTAGTGGACGCAAAGTCTGGGGAAATGGCAGCCTTGTTCTGGCAGCTCGGTGCTGATGACTACACCAGTGCTTCCAGCGACCAGAAGTCGGGTGACTTCACCCCGCCCGTCATCATCCTCACCGCTGTTAGCGGCATCTTGCTCATCTCTCTTATCGTCAGTTAGGTAGGTGGTCATTGAGTAGCAAACGGAACACGTTCAAAGCAGCAGTTTTTATTATTTATTTATTATCTGTTGGCAGTCCACGGTAAGGTGAGTCCAAAGGCCCATCAAACCTTGTAAAATTAGGTAGGTGGTTTTAGAGAGTCCTTCCACCTGGCAGCGATTTCGCACTTTTGTGAGTAGATGGTGTTTTGTTAATAAACTAGCTGCAATAAGATGGCTGGCGCGAAGAGCTGTTTAATGTTCAGGGGTTGCCCAAATGGTGTGTGCACAACGTTTAACTCCAGGACATAATCCCCTCTTGTACATTTTCGGTCCAGCAAACTTAAGCACAGCTATCCAAGACCACTTCCGACTTTAGAAAATGTGCATGCAGACATATTAAAGTTGATGTTACTCAGCACGCCAATAAAAAGAAAACACTATTGAACAGTGGGTTCCGGGTAGAAGGGAATTGTGATGAGTGAAATGCTCTGTTTAAATTTACTGGCTGCTTCTCATTTCCGTGCCACAGTACAGCTAGAACGACGACAACGGAAGATGAGGCTGTGCTGCAAGACGACTCCTAGACTACATGCGGCAACTGCGGCAGCGATCCTCCGACAACAACATCACCGTCATCAGATGACGACACACCAACTGGCGATTTCAGCAGAGCAGCAAAGGGACAGAATGAACAGGACGCTAAAATGAATCCAGAAGGGGAGATAACTTTTTCTAACGCACGGAGATTCTTTTGTCTACCCACAAAGTGCCACTTAACTTACGAAGTTTTCTCCCCTGCCCTGATAATGTCCTTATATCAATCTTATTTTAGTTGTCTTCTCACAAAGCCCAGCGGACTTTCATATTTTATGATGTCATGACCTCGTAATATAACCTGCAGGATCGTAAGATATACAAGTTAACTGTTATAGACACCACATCTACCGATATCTAAAGTTGCAGAAAGTTTTGCACCGGATTTATATAGGGAGGGCAATAAGGGAAAGTCCTTGATTTATAGATATTTATCAGAACAATGTTTTTCTTGAATTTCTATGCGTATATTTTCATTTCTGCAATTATGAAGAACTTTGTTCAGGCCTCTACAAAACTCGGCATGTCTTCGGTGTAACTGTGTTGGAGACTGGGGCATGCTGGGCTCCATGTAAAGTTTACTCTCTTCTTAGAGTGGCCGTGACCCCTCCACCTTGTGTATATTGTGTGCAACCTAACAGCTTAGAGCGAGGTAAAAGTGACTGTGCAGTCTAGCCCAGGTTTCCACACCACTTTTCTTTATACTACAATGCGCAAAAATGTGGGTTTATACTAAGAGGCAAGCCATGTATATATTGCGTACAGGCGCATTTTTGCGCATCTCCCATATAATTAAATTAAATAAAAGAAAAATTCTGGCGATACGCAGGTGGTAAAAACTAGTTTCAGAAGCCCTCAAAAAACCAACTCCTGTTTTGCTTCCAGTTAGGCCTATTTTTTACTAATCTGTTTTAACTAACGACTTAGAAAACGGGTTTGTTTCAGTTTCAACTTCCGCTATTTCGTTGTTCACAATGATTAGTTACAGTTAAAGAAGTTAAGTGCAGTAAGCCATGGCTGACATTCTTCATTGGGTTTTGGTTTTGCTTGTTATAGTTTCAAGATCGTTGTCTTTTTCGTTTATTTTCTACGATGTAAATATAAGTTTTGGAGAGTGCTCTATATTCTAGAACTTCTTTATTTTTTTTTTTGGGGGGGGGGGTGTAGTTCCGTAACCTCATATCCTTCGCATAAAGCGACTTCTTTCGCAACATCTTTAAAGCCGATCGCATGTATTTTCAATTCCATAAACAAAGTCATTACTCAGATGAACTTTTTTAATTAAAGAAGTGGTATGACAAATTGCATACAATGATTATATAAGAAATGCATTTTCAATAATATGATAAGGAGTTAGAAGAAGTGAAAAATGATAAAATTGATTAAGCTGTTGAAACGTGTTTTCCTCTCTAGACAACACATAAAATTAACCATGGGCTTTAAAATACCTGTTACATTTTCTATTTCTCTCTCTCTCTCTATGTTAATCTCCCAATACAGTTCTTTCCTGCTCAGCCCTCTATCTCTGAACGAATGTCTGCGTTACTTTATGTCAAACAGTGACGGAAATCACCATTCAACAAACCTGTTTCCGAGACACTTGAACTATGCAGAAAATAATGCCCCTGGCAATCTTGATCTGACTAGTGATTAAAGTGGACTATGTCATGAACTGGGAAATTTTTCTGTAGGTCATTTTGCGACGGGCTCGAGGTCAGTGGGAAATATACGATGATGCCTTTGTCAGATTTGTTTGTTGTTGTTTGTTCCTGTTGTTTCTTTCGCCTGAACAAGTCAAAGTTGTTAAGCCCCTCTGAAAATTCATTAGCTACAAAGAAAGCGTGTATTAAGTGTGTCATTGGGATGGAATTTGAAGAGCTCACCTAAGGGGGGTGGCTACCTATCTGGAGCCATGCCGGCCCAAGGCACCTAACAAAAAGTCATCGCTAATGACAGCCTCACACGGTGCGAATACAAGTCTTATAAAAGCATATGCAGTTGAGCAGCATGACCATCTAAAACAAACTCCAACTGGTTTCAATCGAGAGATTTTTCTCGTAATCCTGCAGCGTCTGCATGGAGTATCGATTCAGCTGTGGCGACGTTAAATCTCGGGTCCCTTACCCACGGCTGAGAAGTTCCGATCCGATTTCAATCCCGGTTGAACTTTCGCCCAGTTAGGAAGAGCCTTTAGTTACAGTCCTAGGTTGGCTTGCATGAGCGTTATCCCCTGTTCATATGTAACAGTAGACAGGGTGAATGGACCTTACGACCACTCTTATGACCTGAAAAGCAACTACGAACGCTCATGCAAGCCAGCCCTAGGCCGGGTAGCATGGGCGTTCGTATGTCTACTGCCTAGGTAAAGATGACGTACAATACACAGCCCAAACGGTCCTTCAAACGTCTCTCGACCGTAAGGGCAGAAATGAACGTCCAGCCATCCCACTCCTATATCAAGCGCCAATATTCCTACAACCCCACCAAAACATTTCAAAGAAGCACCAACAGATTAAAAGAAAAATAACGCGTGGAAACCTAAATGGTTTTTGTCAACAGCGAACTCATGTGTTAAGCTGCTTTACCCTTTAGCTGCGTATCAACACACATGTGGATCACATTTTTCCCCTCCGTTTGAAACAGCTTGGTGGTGTAACAAAGGACTTGAACGTCTTGTCCGTGACCTTGATGCAAACTATGGAGCCGCCCTTTGACCTCACTCATGATACATCCCCTCCACGAGGTACTCCACCCTGCTGTAGTGGCGCTTCTTCCAGCTGTCGTGACACCGCTTGGCCACCAGCGCCACTGCCGCCACGAAGAAGAGGCAGCCGACAGAGAGAGCGGCGATGAGCACCGACATGGACGTGATGCGGGAGCTCTCGTCGATGTCGTTGTCTTGCTGCTGGCTGGCGTCGTGCACGTCATCAACTGGCGGCGTTGTTGGTAAGGACTGAACCGGTGTTACTGGCCTTGTAGTGGTTACATTCTGCGCTGAAATTAGATACAATCGTTGACGAGGACTTTACGACTGAATCATTATTATTAAAACTCCTACAACTATTCCGCCTCTACACGTGTGGCTCGGATGGTGACAACAGGTTTTGTTGTACAGGCAGGCACCCCTGATCCTTCACAGACTATAAACACATCAGATAATAGAAGATGATACAAGTTGGTCAAAAGTGCCTCCAAGGGTCTGTGACCCGAGACGTAGCATTTCTCTACGTGTTGTCTTTTGACCGCCTTCTATTATCTTCTGTATCGGACAACCACAGCCTTCGTCACCCTGATTATATCAGATTATTATGTATAGCATCTCCGTTTGGAATGGACCTTCGCCTCTTTCTTTCCCTCTTTTCGCAATTATGTCCAACAGTTTGGTCTTAGATTTTGTTGCTGTACTACTTCCACAAAACAATCTTCCAGACTCCGCAAGCAGTAAATATCACATCTATGATTTTCACGATTTCCAACTAACAAAACCAATTCTTAATTCTTAATTTCTGCAAATATTCAAACAGCGTCTGATATAATTTTTAAAAAAAAACTAGTCTTATGCGAGAAACCCTGGCACTAGTGTAATAATCGAGGACGGATTTATACAAAGATGGGTGCGTAGATAGACCAGTCATGGCGGCATTCGCTAATTTTATCACAACCGTCGTCATGCTTTTTAAGCTTACACTGTCTTGTTCTCGACTTGCCTCTAGGTGTAACTACTTATGTTGTGGGTACCTAGACTTCTATTTCAGCATTTGCAGTTGTCTTCTACCCTATATGGTTATATTGGCACTTTTACAGTAGCTTTATACTGTAGCTTTATCTGATGTTATTAGCTTAAAAGTAGCAAACTAAGAGAAACTCAGTCCCCACCCCTCCCCCCCACACACACAAACCTTTGATATTTAGAGACATAACACTGGTGACATTACCCCCTGCAGCCTGCTGTTGGTCCTCATATGCCGAACTCGTGACCTGTGAGTGTGCCGTGCTCGTGTTGCTGTTCTCTGAAGTCTGCCCATTGGCCAGAGATGACGTTATGTTCTGCGTCAAATTTGCCTTGCCTTCTGGGACTAAAGTGATGTCATACTTTTGTCCTTGCGTGCCATTGGAGTACACTTCAGAACTATTTGCAGACGGCTGAGTAATATTATCGGCAGTTGGGGCTTGCGTGAGGACACCTTTTGTGATGCCAGTCTCGTTCTCGGTAGAGTTATCCACACCTTCCGGAAGTCCGTCATCCAAAGAGTGCGTAGTGTTGTAGATGTTAGAGCCGGATTTCCCAGGCTCTGTGGTTCCCCAGGGACGGTTGGTCGATGTCCCTGCTGTGTTTTCCCGCACGAAACGCGCCTCCGCAAAAATCTCGTATTCTTCATCTGAATTAAAGCTACAGGAAGCGAGCGGTCTGCACTGATACAGAAGACAGTTGAGATCCTCTTCTTCGTCGTCATCGTCTTCTGGAAGGTCAGGCTTAAAATAAATCGCCACGTTGCACAATCCTGAAACGAAGAAAAGTTCCACAGTAGAAACTGGACATTTCGTGGATTGACATGTCTACAGGAGTGCAACCAGTTAGATTCTTAAAATGAAGAACTGGAAGAGAATACTCGAACTGCAGTCAGATTTGATCAAATGACCCACTGGTACTGGGTCAATTTTAAAAGTTATCAGAATATTTGACAATTGATCTATAAGTGAGACAAAGTAAAATTCGTTTTCTAATTAAAGGCCGATCTTAACTGGGCGCTCTTTCCAGGGACTATCTCAAGAAATGTCAGCTCTGCACTCCATAACGTTCAATGGTTCTAAATTTAAGTCTTTCTTGCCCTAACTTCTTTTCCGTGTCTGATAAGTTGCTATTCACTGCAAGCACAAAACAGGCGAACTTCCTCGCCAGTCAAAAATCGATCAAAATTTAATGGGAACTCTCGCATTCTTCACATATATGTGTACATACTACAGCTCTCTTCTGCAGAAAAAAATTCGGAGATAAACAACAATGAGATAGCCTAAAGGTTTTTATATAAGCGGAAAGGGCAGGGTGGGTTTTTTTTTGTTGTTGTTGTTGTTGTTGAAAACTTCAATTCAGAGATGTCCTGCCCACTACCTAAAATCGCGTACCAAAGTTGGTCGCACGTGTTGTGGATTGCAAGTCCGCGATGTAGCCGATGCCTGCACTTGAAAAGATCGTTATTAAGATCAGCCCACGTTAAAACTTGTTAGGTAAAAGGGGAAGAAAATAAGCATCTTTAGAAAAGAAGAAAGTCCATTCTGCGAACAGCGGACGGCAATGAATTTGAGTCGTTACCTTCTGTGCCATTACAACACTGGTCGATGCACTGCTGGTAGTCAGCTGCAGCGACCTCCCCTAGCGACTCTGCGCTGCCCCCAGGGGCGCCAAGGAACAGCTGGTCTGGTTGTGTCACAGGTAACAAGCAAGCATTTTTCTCGAGACTTATAACGAGGGTGATTCGCAGAGACCAGACAGCCCACACAGAAAACGCCTTGACGATCATTTTGCCTGTTCATTAAAATAATTATGAAGTTGGTCGGTTGCTTGAGTCGGTGGGTGGATTATTGTTTAGGTTGATGAATGGGTTGGTTCCTTGGTTTGGGGGCAGATTAATTGCCTGGCTTGGTGGCTTGTTAGTTATTTGTTTCAATCACTCAATCGACTTTTAAACATGAGATGCCGCAGTTAAAGAGACAATGATAGTCCATACCTCCAATGTATTTAAATTTCTACAAAATAACATGATTATTTCTTGGGGGCAGGATACACACGTTAATGCGTTACACACATGCACATTTCTATGCGCAAGCGCATAGGTGTATATTTATAAACATACAAACCCACCACGTATACACAAGAACGTGCCTATAAGCAGTCCCCGCTGTTGTGGAATACAACAAACGCACTTAATCGCTAACGCCAAGTCACGCGCCGTCCCACGAGTCTCTCGCTATCTTCCTCCCAGATTCGTAGAGTGCAAGTGCTGATGCGTGCAACATCTAGTAACACACATACACCACCCTCCCACACACACACCCACACACACCATATATATATATATATATTACTCGGGCACGGTGCACTTCTATGCAAAAGAATAAAGGATCAGTTTACACATCTTGCCTGGTTTTTGTCCATTCACCCTGTCACATCAACAGAACTGATGAGCTCCTGGGCGCGTTTTAAATAAAATCCGAGATTCCTCTTTCGGAAATTTTGGAAGAAGACATGCAGCTCCTTCAGAACGTCATCACTGCGCAGCAGACCCGCGATAATCATCCGTCTGCCTACGTCTGGACGTGGGTGGGGCTACATGATCGTTCGTCTGTACTGTTGGTCGTAAGAGCGGTGGTAAGGTTCATTCCTCCAGTGTATTCTATGTACTCCCTTTGGGTACGGACAGGAGGTACGAACGTTCACGCAAGCCAGCCATGGACTGTGCTCACAATCGACCAGACCTAGTGCGCCATCTGCTCTGTGCAGCCTGTGCGTCATGTGGCCGGCGAGTTTTTATGTATTGACCCCTGATGACACACAGATCCTGCACACACCTTTTTATTAGATTTTGAGGGAAACACCTACCACGATGAAGCAAACATTATCAAAACCTTGCATTTACATCTCACGGAAGCAGAAACATAGGTCGTTACTCAAGTATGTCGATACAGTCTTTATTTGTATGTTCACTTAAATTCCAGTACCCTTGAGCGTTTCCCTTCTAGTTACGATAGAATTTAAATTCTACTCACCTTGAGAAGGTACGGAGCTTTTAAACTAAATATTATAGAAGAAGCCCATCAGTTATGATCTGCGCATGCGTGTGCAGCTATGGCTATCATGCTGTACAAAAGTGTGATGTCAGATTATTGTTGCTGCTGTTTCAATAAGTCATGAACGTGATCTATCGTTCGCTTGCAAACCTGCGTTTCCTGCTTCCTGCCATCCACCTTTTTGTTCGGGGATAAATTTAAGGCGCGAGTTAATGTTACTTTGACTTGAACAATATGCTATCACATTCCTTAAATAAATGCTTGAAGGTACGTCAGGGTTTTACGTAAAGACTTCTTGCTGTTACAAGTGATCACCACACGTAGATTGTAGGGCAATGCACGGGCGCGCGCGCGCGCACACACACACACACACAGGGACTTAACATATAAACGAATTACACCAAAAAAAATTAAGTTTTAAAAAAGCAAGGTTACAGTGTGGTGTCTAACGTTTCTCAAATCTGTCAATATTTACCGTTAAAGTAATCCAGACGATAGTCGACTAGGTAGGTCGGTCACTCAGCGACCTTCGCGTGTTCCGTTCCAACCTCATAAACAGAATGTGCGGGCTCTTCTTTTCAAAGCACTCCAAGTGGACAGTACACCGGGACAGGAAAAGGTATGTTAGTGCGATAAATGAAAAAAAAATGTAACACGTGTTGGCACTTTCAAACCCTAAGATCAATATTCGTCTCGCCCCCTTGCCGAGCAAACTTCTCCGAGTAAAGACTGACAAATTGACGTCGATGAGGTGGCGGGGTACGTACGTGTGACAAGAGATTAAGTTGGCTCTCACCCGCCGTCTTATCGCCAAAGCACAAATATGCGTCCTTCCTCTTTTCCCTTGAGGCTTGTGGGCGATGTCTGTTCAAAGTGTCGTGTATTATATTTTCAAGTCATTTATCACTCCCAGACTTACTTCTTTCACGAAACTAACGCAGGCAGGTATGATGCGAAGAGATGACGATATATGTCTAGCAAAGACCTGTCTTGTGGTTAACTATCTACAACAGTGGGTCAGGAGTGAAAATAGACGCAGGAAATTAAAAGCGCAGGGTTTCCACATTTAACTTGTCGTAGAGGATTGGCATTCCAAGGGACGCGCTCGATCGTTTATTCCGACTATGGCAGCAGTTCGACATAACCAAACCCCTAGTGACGTTCACTCAACGTTTGCCCTAGGTTCGATCAACAGAAACAGTAAAAACCCATCGATAAATGTTAAAAGTGCGTCGTTCTTGACGCCTAAACCAACTTTCAAGCGATACAGAATTTAGCATCTATACTACCGCCACTACCTGCGACACAAACAGCAGAACACAGACAGTAATACAAGCAAGAAGACCTGTTGCCTGGCAACAATGTCACCAAGCAGGCAGACATGGTGTCCGCAATACACAGGTTCAAAGCGTTATCTGTCCGGCAGCGGCCGTCATCCGAAAAACAAGGCAATTAATTCCCGTTTGCACGTGGCCCTTGTCCGGAAGGTGTTTTCTACCTTGAAATGGACCTGACCTTAGGGGTCTGTGCTGGTACGTGTTGTGCTGCTGGATGTTACTGTTGGAACCCAGCCTCACTGTGCCGAAGTGCCGGCGGGGGGGGGGGGGG
>SMGT01008034.1:0-14648 GCA_004794575.1 Lanistes nyassanus | reverse complement strand
GGAATGAGGGAGGGACCGGAGAGGGATATGGGGCGGGGAATGGACACTGGAGGCGGGTGTAAGCCATACCGTAATTTTTTAAAGCGAGATAACCCAGTGCTGGAGAACAGATTGTTGTTCAACACGTGGATGGACCCACACATCCACTCATACATGTTTACGTATGCACACACGCATGCGCGCTCACACACACACACAACACCTTATGACAAATTATTAGACTGTCTCATCATTCGCAGTTAATATTTATGCAAAGTCAGGATAAAATATTTTATCACAGATAAAGATATCAAAACAAGTAAAACGAATCAATCTCATTAAAACTATCAAAGAACCGAGGCCCGTTAACGACGCATGCCGACTTCAAGTCTAGATCTCCAGTTTCGCGAAATGATGGGGCCACGCCTTCAGTCTGTCTCTGACATTGTGCCAGTTCCTGACAACCACAGAAACTACTCACGCCTCTACCCCTTCATCCTGAAAATGACATCACTGCTGGCAAACTATATGAGCACCGCTTTAAAACGGTAGAACATCTTTCAGACACAGACCCTCCGCAACCCTCTCTCGAGTACCGCCAGGTCTTCAAAACAACGTCTCCCTCACCGGGCTCTAGCTAAATGACAGAGGAACCAGACGCCCTGCGAGGCCCTTCCGGACTTGGGACACCAGGTCTTGGTCCCTCAGAGGCTGCCAGGTGAAACTGTTGTCCTTGGCCTTGGGGAGCTGAGCACCTGCTGGTAGCGGCAGGCTGATGAGTGACGTCAGACAAATCCCGTCATGGGTGCTGTCCATGGTCCCACAGTGTTCCACACTCAGCAGCCCGCACACTTTCCATGATGAAATGTTGGATATGTTTTCCTATTGGTGCAAGGATCAATCAAATAAGGAAAACAGATTCGGGTCGGTGCACTAATTACAAATGTAGTCATCGATCTTGCCAAAACGAACATAACTGTGTTCTCATATGGTTAGTTTTAAGAGATGCAGAAATTAATAAACAACAAATGAGGACAGAGCGCTTAAATTATCGAAAGATAACTCCAACAAAGATACTGGCAGCGCTCACACATAGCCGTATGCAGACGCCTGTGCCCTAAAGGGAGCTTACCGTACCTAAACACGTAGCAGAAAAATTGTGAACTTCTACAAATAGAACTATATGTACGCACACACACACATACACGAACATTCTCTTTCCTCTCTTTCATAACAGTACAGGTACACAAGTCCATTCACTGCAAACACAAAATGTTTGTATGATGTGACAGGAAATATGTCAAAGGATTAGCAAAGCAACCTAACCAACTAGATTCTCTTTTTACCTTCAGGATACTAAAGATGCTGGTGAAGAGAGAGTATTCCCTTACTGCAACTGCACATGCAGGTATACGCACAGCTCCTTTCATACTTGCCAAAATATAGTGTCTGTTGAGGGAAAACCCAAAAAGCAATCTTTTAAAATGCTGTTTTATTGTTTTGCTGTTAAGTGACTGTAGCAGCCATAAAAAATTAGAAGTAAAAAATAAACCCTGAGAAACAAAACATTTATGCTTTTATTTATAACAATAATAAAAAGGTGGACTGCAGCTTGGAATATATAGCTACTTATGGCAAGACAAAAACCCAACACAAAAAACCCCTAAAATGATTGTGCGAGTCTGGGTATGTTACATGTGCATATGTATATGTGACTGTTGTTCAAGACAGCTACACTAGAAAACGGTCAGGTAAATGAATGCTTGCAGTAAAGGAAACATCAAGCACCAAGGAGAAATTGAAAAGCATGTGAAACAGAGATCAACATAAAGTTAGAAATATAAATTAAACATTTTTACTTGAGCAGCTGAGAAGAGAACAAAATAAAACATTGAATCATACACCCTCCTCCGTTTACCTTTCTTCGCCAGCTATCTGTGCAACTATTACTGGCCGGTGCAACATGTGTAAATGCGGAGCAACAGTTGGCAACAAACGTGAATGAAGTGGAACAGAATTTTCAGTATTTCTGTATTGTTCAGCTCGATGCAGCAATGGGATGATGTCTGAAGCCCTATAAAAACAAACAGATTAATATTATTAATATTTTTCTAATTTAACATCACACTGTTACCACATCAAACAGGGCGACTGAACTATACCTGCTAGTGAAAAATACAGTAGCTGTGACATCTTGTCATACTGGGGAACGGTGTTGGACAACAGTATTCTCACCAAGAATTCTTTTCAAATATAAATATAAAGCAAGAAGAATACTGCAAGCCTAACATCAGTACACATCTTTCAAAAATCAATAACGCCAGGCACAAAAATTAATGAGGGAATATAAAATGAAACTATCTGAAAATAAATCTACCCTTGACTGAGCAGCCACAGGCCTTTTCTCATACCCTATGCGAACACCATAGTCACAGACCCCCTCCGTCAACATCCCCTCCCCTGCACGATACAAAATCACCACAAGATGGAAGCAAGTCAAAGCAAAATCAAAAGCAAACAAAGCTCAAGATACCTCAGCTCAACCCGACCGCTGTAAATGTCCTCCAGATCAAAGAACTGAGCTTGAAGCGACTCTTTATCTGCTTGTGCTGGAGTCTTTAAGGATCCACCTGACATTTAAATAAAAATGTGGCCATGAAATGACTCTTCTCCTATTATGCAGTTCATGACTACACTGTATTTATTCATTACATCTTACTGTCCTTCAGACCTAAATACCTCTTCACAGAAATGTGACATCTCCGCCTGTTTTTTTCATTCTTGATTACAAAAATATAACACTGTCACTGGTCAGCATAAATGGGTTTCCTTGTAGATCAGTTTCTTTTTCAAGCACACATTGAAGCAAGACAGATAATGGTAAGTTAAAATTCCTGTCTCCAGTCTTGTCTATTGTAAATGTTGTCTTTTTTTTTTTACGAAAGCAGTAACTGCAGTAGCCAGTATGCAATCTGACCAACAGAATCTTATTCACAGTAATCTATCCAAACATTAAAACTGCTCAAAATGGAGCCACCACGACACACAAATAGGCAATGCTTTGCACAGCAATTCAAGCCTGCACAATACTTTCAGCTCCCAGAAGAGTCTGTTAATGTTATGACATGTTTCACATGGGTATGATGAGTGTCTCATTTTTATTAACAATTAGCCATCACATGAGCTCTATTTTGTCTCAAGGAGGAGTCATATCATCACATCTTGCACATGCACACACAGTGTGCATACACACGCACACACAAACCATTAGGATTATGAGAAAATCACCTGTGATGTTGCCGATAAAAGTGAATCTCATCCAACTGGCTTTAATGCACAAAACGGTGATCAGACTCGTTAGCTCACACTCAAGGCCAGCTTCTTCTTTCACTTCACGCTTTGCTCCATCCTATGGGGGGAAAAAAAAGCCTGCAAGAATATTAATCCATTATCTCCCCTTAACCTACTACATGTCAACACTTTCTACAAAATGTCACACCAAGAAAGTAAGTTAGCTCCATATAAATACAGGGATTCTTGTTTTTGTCTTTCGCTTCACATGGGGGTGGTGGTGGGGTATTCAAAAAGTCTATCAACTTTCAAATTCCATCATAAAATA
This sequence comes from Lanistes nyassanus, assembly GCA_004794575.1. Lineage (NCBI taxonomy): Eukaryota > Metazoa > Mollusca > Gastropoda > Architaenioglossa > Ampullariidae > Lanistes > Lanistes nyassanus. Next base: position 11,050 of record SMGT01008034.1, on the reverse strand, counting down.
TCTCATAGCTGATGGCACTGCCTCAGCTGGGAAGAAGGATGTCGATGTTTATGAAGTTTAATTTGCATATGGCAGCAAGGTTATGGGGCAGAATGTAAACCAATATGCATAATACTAATCACAATTTATTAAAAAGAGGTGAAAAAAGATAAATCCCTTTATTTCATTTTATGCCAAAACTTAAATACATACACTGGTATATCTAAAGTCTGGGTAGGAAAGCTTAAAAGCTAAAACCTAAAGTCAACATTCACAGAAATGTTTGTATAATTCTCATCAATATACAAGACCATTCATTTTGACACTATTGTAGGGATATCAAAGAACTGGATTCAAAAAACAAAGAAAAGGAAAAAAGAGAAAGAACATTTAACAGACATGGCTGACTTACCACAAGATTTTCATGCCGCTCTAGTCGACCAGCTGGCAAGTACCACTGGCCATAACACTGGCGCTTGGCCTCTTGAACTAAGAGGACTTGTCCGTCATCATTGAACAATGTGACTGCCACAATGTAACAGATGGACTCTTTCGTCACTGGAAGCACTCTCACTACAGAAAGGCATTATACATCAGCATATTACTGTCATCCCCAGAAAGCTCTTAGTCCTAACTGGTCATTGTTAAATGTCAACAAATGGCATCTCACAATGTTTCTACTTGTAAAGGCTATTCTTCTACTAGTACTAGACATTAGTCTAAACCCTCTGTCATTTTGTCTTAAAATATTCTCACTTGTTTCTTTCATTATGAAATACTAACATGTAAGAAGTGCTTCTTTTCGGTCCCAAAAAGCAGAATGACTGGGGTAAGAATTCTAGTTCATAAAATTATAAATTTCACTTGAGTGAACTCACTTGCTTCCTGACTGTGACAGTCTATGACATCAACAGCAACAGGCAGGGAAGCAAAGATCTTTCTCAGCTCTGGTTCAAGTGCTTCTGCCATTGCTAATAAACTGCAGGGAAAGCTCAAATCATATGACCATAATATGACATCTCATTTACTATGACAACTGTGCAGCATGTAGATCTTCCATCCATTTCTTTCCAATCAAAAAATGGGCAGACAAAGGAATTTTTGCCTGAAAAAAATTAAGTATTAAAATAGTATAAATATTTAATGACAGCACGTGTATTTTTTAAATAAAACAAGTGCCTGCAGCTAACATAAAACCATGGTGACAGAAAGAACTTGAGCCAAGTTAGAATCTAGATCAGACAATGTCAGTGTTTCTGGGGATTACTCATCATCAAGACACAACATGCAACACAAGGAAATAATAAAGTAAAACATACAACAGAAGCAGAGAATAGGGGGAGGGAGAAGAAAACGAGACAGGCCACTTATCTGTGGATCAAAATGGCTGCCACGCCCGAACATACCTTTCCAAGTGGCAGCCAAGTGGTAGATAAGTGTCCTTTCTCATTTTCCTTTCCCTCCTCTTTGTTGTCACCGACAGCTGATATTTTTAAACAGCATTAATGGCTATCATTTGTGAATTACCAAGTCTAGAAAGTGTCCATAAAGGCAGTTATGTCATATAACATTTTAAATAAATGGAGCTGCATGTGATCTGGCCACTGAAAAATACTGTAAGCTGCAAGAAGACAAGAGATCGAGGTAAAACACTATGTAGGAAGATTACATTTAATCTACATGCTACTTAATTACCAAGTTTTCTGCTGGCCTTTGCACTGCAGTGATGCGTATCTCACCTGTTACAGTACAGTTATATATCTCATTATATATATATATATCTGAAAGTGGTTCGCATAGTTCGATCTTTAAGCTGCATGAGTACAGAATTTAGAATGACATCCTTAAAAGTTAAATCATTCACGCCCTGCAAAAAGCTGCTGCTTGCAAGTAATCATAGATCATAACATCAGCTTTACTAATCGTCTGCTGCCATTAAGTATTCTGTGCGCCTTGCTAAGTAGATTTTTATACTTATCTACGTCAACTTAGTACTCATGAGTAATTACTAAATTTAGCAGCGAAAGTCCTCAAACTCAAACTGCGCTGACAGTCAGTTATCAGGACACACCCTCATCGCTTTTTTCCCAAACCAGCACAGCGATTACTATTCCTACTATCAAAATGGTACAGAAGTTTTGATCTACTAGCAACAATGTAACCCTGTATTAATGACCGTTCGACAAGATTAACATAGAATGATGTGTTTACCTTCTGTAACGCATTCCGGAGTTCACTCCCCCCAAGCCCGAACCTGAGACTTTGTTCGAGTGAAAATAAAGACATATGCAAATCATTAAGAAATATCATAATCCTAAGAAAGACATTTACGTAGAAATTTGTTTTTATCCAGGTTGCTATGACACTTAAAGAGGAAAACTTCCTGGAGTATGATCGAAAACGGTGGTGCAAGGAGTTCCCCCGTTGTGACCTTGACCCAATCCTCATCGACTAAGCACGAACGACGAAGGCAAATGTAGAGCTTTTGGGATCTTGTGAGTATTTGTTCATATGGCTTTACCTGTACGCTTCGCGTGCATACGATTATTTGAGAATTTCTTTCTCCTAAGCATTTGTTTATTTCTTAGATGAATCCTTCACTTTGGTAAAACAGCTTGCCGCTTTTAAACCACCTGCAGTGTGGGTCCCACTCCCAGGTTGAGGTTGCACTTTTCATTGCCCGTGATACAGCCATGAACTTGCGTCTCGACCATAAGCTGACTGAGATAGACAAGTTCCGAATCATATTTTTTTTAAGGAATGTACTTTGTCACGTTCAGAACTTGTTGTGGAAACGAAATCATCATACCTCTTTTTTTTGCGAGTGTTAAATTTCAGTGTGTGTGAGCTAAGCAAACAACAACAACAAAGCCATGTAACAATTAATCTAGACTGTGCATGTGCGTGTGTGTGTGAAAGAGAGAGAGAGAGACCTAGGGGCATACCATTGTATCATGGAAATCTTTTGCCCCTCCTGCTCCTCACGCACATCACTTACTAACTCACCTCCAGTTTACCCGTTACCCTCCCCACCACTTCCGTGCATAAAAATTTAACAGCTAAAAAAGAAAATAAGTGAATGTTTGTGAAGCTACATTGTACACTTTTGTGAATAATACAGACTGTGTTCATTTATCTGAAAAGTATTTACTATAGGAAAGTGAAATCATTTGAGTTTTATAATAAACAGAACATTCGTGAAAAATAATTTTTTTTATGTTATATTCACTGCGTGAGATACAACATGACATATTTTCATTGAAAACAGAATGGGAAGTGAGGCAGAATGGATGGACAAGCTACATGGAAATCGCAGCTTCGCCAAATGGTGAACAATGCTGACCTGCCGGCACTGAAGGAGGCCATCAGGAATGGCCAGAACCTTGCTGTTGTAATAGATGATTCTGGAAGCACTGCCTTAACTCTGGCCACCAGCCTCGCCCATGAGGAGGTGGTGGATTTCCTGTTGCAGGCCCTGAAGCCGGTACTTGAACAAGAGGACGTGCTGTCTGCTTGCCTGACAGCGCTGCACAGCTTGGCACGCACTCGCAACACACATTATTTGCAGCTGCTCAATACACTTATGACTTGCCACCCACACCTGCACATCCCATACATTGTTGTGCTACAGGCTGCATTCAAGATCCTGCAAGCACCACCCAAAGACATGCTCGTTTTATTCTGTGAAATGGCCTTGAAACTGTCACCGGATCTGTGCAGGGATATTTCGCTCAACCTGGTTTTGTACGAAGAGACGGAGTGCTATTGGCAGTTGCTGAGCCGGGGAGTTTCTCTCAATGACCTCTGGCCAGTCAACTGTAAGGAAAATGGATCGAAGTATTATATGGCCCACAACCTGTTTGACATTTACTTCACGTACGGCTGTCTTTTCACCGTGCATACAAGCAGCCGCAACAAGATCACCAAGATGACCATTCAGGCTGCCAATGGTGAGGCTTCTCGCGCAGTGCTGCATGTCATCCAGAACTTCCCCACAGACCTGTACGACGACGTTTTCAAGTTTCTGACACTGGCCGGTTTCACCATGAGCCAAGCTGCCGTGCAGCGCATGGCTAATGTGGAGATCGACAAAGCTGCTGAGCTGATTCGCTGGTACAAAGATTTTCACTGCCGGCCGCACAGCTTGAAGCACCTCTGTCGCCTGTGTGTGCGGCAGCACCTGCGGCTTAACGTTGTGCATGCTGTGCAGCAGATTCTTCTGCCAGAGGACCTCAAAAGATACCTTCTCATCACTGACCCCAACAGCTTTTGAACGGAAGTGCTTGCAGTTCTGCAGTTTTTCTTACAGTTACTAAAGTTCCTGAAGAACTTGAAAGTTGTAGTAAATTTGCAATGTTGCAATCAATCGGAATGAAACTTGTATGCGTAAAGAATTTTACTTTTTTTTGCAGACCTAATTCAGTAACTGATGACAGCATGTGGTACGAGATCTTTTTTCGTGACCTGAGGAAGTAAAGATTTCAATTTTGCTGCATTGTATCATTTTTTTTTCAACTGTATATGTAAGGTTTTGATATCACGTCCATACTCAATGTTAACTAATATTCTTACCTCGGAGTGAACAAACTGAAAAATCCTGCATTTCAAATGTATACACTTTAGTTGCCTGGTGGACAGCTTCTGCATATATCAACCAAATGTAGCATGCTACAAAACAGACAAGAACAATTTATATACTCTTTGTTGTGAAATGTTGGGTGTACCCTTCATGATTTCATTCATATGTCTGAATAATTAAGGCTGACATCACTTGGTGTTGCCTAAGATGGCTACATTTACAGGAGGATTACAGCAAAGTGCTGAAGTTTTTCCTTGTTAATTGTTTATTTCCCTTTTGTCCTGGAGTGATATTCGTGGGTATAGGCTGATTATGTGTTAAAGGCTTTCACTTATCCAGTTTCTGGTAAAACTTATATAATTGTTACAATGCTTGTGTCTAAAGTTGGACAAAGAAAAGAGGTTGTTGACTTTGTTCATGTCAAATTTTAAAGTTTCGTGTGACAAAAGGTATGACAGGATGAAGCAAACACTGAGACAGTTGGCTTCCAATCTGATATTGTGAAAAATAAAACCCCACGAACCAACCATGCCGTGCAATATTGTAAGGAAGTAAAAGAACAGTTCATCCTGTGCAGAAGCAGAGATTTGAAGTAACACATACCAAATTTTATGAAGAAATAAAATTTCATACAAAAAGTAAAATATGTACAGAATGATTATGGTATACATGAACATTATTAAGGTATTTTTTAATCCATAAGGTCATGTATAACAATTATATGACTGTGGTTATACATGGTGTACAGTATCACTATGAGTTGAGTATCATAGGTTTGGTGTTGATATAATAACCCGACACTTGGTGTACGATAAGAGGCTGTTGAAATACAGTGTTATGCATGTACATAACTTTGATTTTGCTGTGGTCAGATAATCTGTGATCAGTTTATAAAATTAAAAGGTATTCCATTAGAGTATTAAGAGTTAAAGGCAATTTGTACACTGTGTAATGCACATGCATCTGCACATTGTGTATACGGAAGAGAGTTTGTGTGCATGTGTGTATGCGTGTGCATGCAGTGGGTAGAAAAATGCTTGTGACATGCTGTGTGTAAATATGTGCATGTGTGTGTGTGTGTGTGCATGCAGTGGGTAGAAAAATGCTTGTGACATGCTGTGTGTAAATATGTGCATGTATCAGCTGTAGGTAAAACTAGAAATTGCTTCAACAAGCTGAAGTTGTTCATAAATGATACTCTGAATTTGATAGCTTGTGTTTGTAATTTGTGGACTTGTAAAATAGAATGTTATTAAGTTCGTTATTAAGATGATGACAACAAAAGTCACTATCCATGCACAGCTATTTAGCCTGAAAATGTCTTCATAAAAATTTATCTGTATTTAACAGAATGAAAATTTGTATGTCTTTCTGTGTTTTGTTATTTGACTTTTATTGGTGTTTTTTTTCTACATGCTAGTCTTTGGCTGTATTAAGCTGTATCCATTATAAATCATTACTGTGCCATTGTTTGCTAAAAGACATTTTAAACGGATAGTAAATACTAATATTTGTACACTTGTATATACGATTGTGGTGGTGCATTTCTAACCTTTGCAGGATTTTAATTGCAAAAGACCGATGTCTCTGTCCAGATGTTATCAATCAATACATAGATGCATGGCTTCATCTAAAGAATTTCCTGTTGGATGACTTCCCTGAAGAAATCTAGAAACCTTACCCTCTACCAGAAAACTCTGGCTTTAAGTGGGTTTGAAAAAGATGTAATTTTAGTTCTTAATTTCAAGATGGACTTTGCATAGTACCCAGTCATGATCAGATGATGTATCAGCACGAGGTAAACGCTGGCTTGAATAACTGTGGTGGTCTTTCTTTAAATCACCATGCAATGATCGCTTCAGTTGGGATGTGTAAATTCCACTGTTTTCTTCTTTTTACACCATGCCTAGAACAAATTTAAAAAATAAACTAGTGAGGGTTTGTTGATCTGAACCAGCCCATTGTGTAGTCAACATAACTATGCAGTTTATTGTTATACCAGTAATGGTATTTTCAAAGATGAAAGTTTTATGTGTTCACTGTAGATAAGAGCTGTTGATGAATTTTAAGGAAATGTTACAACAGTGGAACTGAGTTGCATGCTGTAAATCACATTCATGTGCTGCAGCGAGAATTGTGTTCCTTGGGTTAAGATTGGGTACAGATCTCCATTTTGACATGCATATTTCCTCTTATTGTGGCACCTGTGTAAGGACTGGCTACTTGGCATGATTTAGGCTTAGTTTCTATCTTAATATCATGTTAAATGCTAAACGGCTCTTTGTCCATATTCACCTCTCTGTCTCTGTCATTTTCTTTGTCTCCTTCCTGCCCCCCACACCACCTCACCCCACTAACACACAGTCTTTCTTGCCATTACATTAAACATTCACACATTACCAGTTCAAGTTCAGAAGCCTTTGTCTAGACTACCACGTACAAGCATACTGCTTTTGTGGCGTACATGAGAGATGAATCAGTTAAAATATAAATAGCTGTAACAGTCTGTATCTAGTTGTGAATAAGGGTTCTACAGCAATGTTGGCAAGATGCTTTTGTTAAAACCAGCCACAGGAATAATAAAGACCTAACTTCACCAAACCTGAGCAGAACCTTTTAGCTCTAGAACGTTAAAACTTTACATTAAAACTCAATTTTGTCGTCAGACATTGAACAAAAGACATCTGCTTTGAGTCCACTCATAAACATCCATGCAGAATACAGCCACACACAGACCCTCACCTGTGCATAAGCAAAGAAAAGAAGCAAAGAGAGGGTTTCATGTATTTGTCCTATGTTGTGTTCGTCGTTGAATCCTAGTTGTCAACACACGCTTAGTGAGCAGGTTGACTTCATTAACATGGATTCTCTGTATGCACACGTTGTGCACTGAGGGCTAAATAAGCTGTGTGAAGAATAGCGCCATTATAAAGAAAGGGCGGGCAGATCTTTTTTGAGGATCTGCCAAGTTCCTTTCTTTCGGCCCTCTCTTTGCTACGTGTTTAGGTATGGTAAGCTCCCTTTGGGCACAGGCGTCTGCACACGGCTATGTGTGAGCGCTGCCAGTATCTTTGTTGGAGTTATCTTTCGATAATTTAAGCGCTCTGTCCTCATTTGTTCTTTATTAATTATTGGGGCTTATACAGGTAAAAGTATGGGGCTACATGGAATTATAATGGGCAACCCCACATTGCCCACCATGGAGTCCCCTTAATGCAAAGTTAAACTCAACTCTAATTGGCTGGCCCATTTCATGCCCACTACCAACCCACCTCAGACTTCCCCAACAGCTGCCCTATTGCAACCCATTCCATGCCCACAATCCACCTGCCTGTTAAGTGTCGTAAATCAGCATCATCCATCATCATCATCATATCAATCATCATCATCAGTAGTATATGGCTTTATTTAACATAGTTTTAACCATTTAATAAAATTTGTAAATGATATTTAGTCTTTATCGTGTAGGAAACCATATAGTTAAAATATTGACAACATTATTACTCGGATACAAAGCTGTCACAGCAAAAACACACACCATACTTCTAAAACACTAAATGCACATATTTATCGCAGCTGCTATTTAGTATTAAACTTCTCACTGCAAGCTTTCAGTGAATCAAATGTTGGTATAACGGTGTCTACTGTCATCACTCGGGGAAAATGCACGTCGAGTGGCTTTAGCAGCTGTCTCTGCAGAATGAGATGGCAGCAAGAGCTGCAGAAGAGATGTGACATCAGCTAAAGGAAAAGCAGTAGACTCTCATCTGCTGATCCTCCTCATGACATCAATCCGGGGATGAAAGATTTCCCCAACAGTGTAGCAGAAGTCTTACATTTATATGTGAGCACGTTTTCTTGATAATATGAAGAGCTTTTTGCAAACAGTGCATTCACAAAAAATTGTAGTTTGGCAGACAGCAAGACACAGCTGTTGCATGTTCTTGGTATATTGTGTCTGAGTACCTTTAAACAGGGATTATAACTGCTTAGCGAGACGAAAAAGCAGGAAATATGCTGCTCATCGTCACACAAACTTAGTCACCAACTGATCATGAATTTGATGAATCTTCTAAAGTAGATCTCTGTGTTTTGGTGTTCCTGCTAAATGCAGGTCAGGAAAGTGAAAGTGGGGGGTTCAACTCTATGTATTACACGTTTATGCTGCAGGCATATGTTACGGGGTTGCGCTCGTCCCCTTTATGTTCCCTTCCTCCGTAGTTGTTACGAGGTGGCGCTTCCCCATTTTTTTAGTTCTCTTCCTCCGCCTGGCTGCTCCAACTCCGAACTCAACCTTTCTCTCCACACAATCAAAAAGAAGCAAGTCTCCGTTTTCCGTTTCTTTCACAGAACATTCCCGCGAACTTTATCTCTTTTTCCCCAAGCTACCAGCAACTCTCTCTCTCTCTCTGACTAGCCCAGCCGTCCTTTCTTTCTCCTCCCTTTTCCAAAACCAACCCTCCCTTTTATCTCCACCACAGCTCACCCTTTGTTTTGAACCCTGCTCACTCATTCTCACGCCAAGCACGTGTTCACTCATTCTCACGCCCTGCACGCATTCACTCATTCTCAGTTGTTTTTTTTAAATACCTCATACATAACAAAGACCTACTTGCTAACTACAGAACTCGAGCAGTGGATATAGTAGGTACTATAGCTGTCATCCATAACATTATGAAAGGAAACAATTCAAATTTTAAAAAAAAACTGACATCAAAGTTTCAAGGGAAATGCTCTGAAAAGAAAATTCTATGCCCTGATTGTGATTATTTATAAGTGTACAACATGCAGGCAAACTAAGCAGAGCAGGATAAAAATTCAAATGTTACAGAAATGACTAATTAAGTTACAATGTTTGCTGCAAACATGACCATTCTTCAATAAGTATAATAATGCCCAGTTACAAGGTACATTTTGCCATGTTAAGTAGAACTGTTTCAGGATACTGTAATTATATTTGATTTGGTAATGTACATAAAATGTATGATTGCCTATCATATTCAGTAATTAATTAGTGACTACAAATACATCAGGAAAACACAACAGGAACTTGTTTGAAAACGTTGGCTTCTCATGCATTCCAAAGCACATCCATAGGCTTTTCTAAAGAAAGCAAACTTTTTTTGGCAGAATGGGTTATAGCTTTTTTGTCTGTGGCTAAAGCAAGCTTGCAGTAGTCTCGCATAATTTCAACTTGAACCAAATACCCATCCTTTTTATCCTCAGATTTATCCTCCAACTATTCCCATCACATTGTTCAGAAATTCATGATCTCCAAATGGAAGATTTTTAAGCGTTTTATCTTGGACAACACTCAGGATGGGACAGAGAATTCGGTTATAGCCTTTGCAAACAGTGTTTATGATGATGAAGCTCAGAGTGGCTAATTAAAATCAGCATTAGAGGGTTGGGTTTTACATGTGTTGCTGGTGGTATTTGTTGACGCCTTAACCACTAGACCACCGATCAGGCTGGCAAACGTGTTGCAAGTGCAGTGATAACAAGAACCATGGGATACATGCACTGAGAACAACAAGAACCATGGGATACATGTACTGAGAACAAGAACCATGGGATACATGTACTGCAACGAGCCAAGCTCTTAAGTTGTCTGCTCCAGACAGGATCGGTTCAAGGGGTGCACAGTCTCAGCATTCCTCTTGGTATCTACCAGAATAGCGGAATGCATGAAACCATAGAGAAACTATAAGGTAACCTGTGGTAGGTGGGTTAAATTGGTGTGTTCGGTACCAAAAGCTCGTTTCCTGATATAGGGGGTATTCGCTGAGAGGTGAGGATGTGGCCATAACTGGTCTCTCTTCCTTTTTGGTCATTCGGTGCAATGAAATGTTATTGTGGTAGTGATCGAACAACACCAGATATAGTGCGTTTGTATTTATGTCTGCTGGTCGAGTAAACATAAACTTGTTACTTAATTTTTCCTATAAAGAGTAAGGCTGTCTGCTCTCAGCAGTTTCGTTGATAATATTGTCGTAGGTCCCCAAAGTTTCCGGTCGTTCTTCCGGGCTGAATACATCCCAGTTTGAAAAAGCAGAAAACCTGGGGCTCAGTGTCAGTTCAGCAGCGGCATCTGGGCACGGTGATTCCCCGCAGGACTTCGGCTTCTCTTGAAGCATGTCGTACCCACGTTCCTCCAGCCAGTGAGATGACAGGATTTCTTGAGCAGCATAAACATGTGCTGTGGTTGGTTCCTGAGTTCTGTCTCGCTGGGGCTTGGCATTCCTGCAATGCACAAGCTTTTTTTAATGAACGTTGTACTGGTCACTGCGGGCCGAAGAAACAAAAAGCCCAAAGGATCAGTAAAGGTGCACGCAGTATACTTCAGTAAAGACATGAAACAGTCAAAAAGTAGGATATGATCGACGCGGCCGTTTTATAAAATGAACTAGTGACGAGTGTTCAGTAGTTTGGTCAGCATACGTCAGCATACGGTTGTGTCTAGCGCTGCCAGTACATTGTTGGGGTTGTCGT
>SMGT01008033.1:117040-136723 GCA_004794575.1 Lanistes nyassanus | reverse complement strand
TTTTTTTTTTTTTTGAGAGGGGTGGGCGGGGAAGGGATGCCGAGGACGAAAAGCGCACAGAACTCCGAAAGACAAATTTTTATCGCTTAGCTGCAAGTCAAATTTTGTTTAAAGTTGACGGGTTGCGCAGGTGCGGGTCAGCTACAAGAATTTCCTGCGCAATCGCTACTCCTGCCCAAAGAAGGACTTCACCTGCTAGGAAAGCCGTCAAACGGGTTATTTTGTGGAGTAGTGGCCCTTAGCCCAGGCACCAGGTGGAAGCGCCACATAAGTGGTGGTTTGCTCTTGTGACAGCTGTAACGGAGCAAACTTCTGTTGATATTTTCTTTCTCATAACCTACAAGTGGCACTATGGAATCTGGTCCATAGAATAACGTTCTAGAACTAAAATACATAGCAACAATAGGATAGATATAGACATTTTATCGATTGGTAGCTGCATGGCAGAGTTACTTTCCTGAGAGCTAGTAGAACAATCCATTTTTTCTGTTGCTTTTTCTTGTCTTATCATTATTATAGAGTTTTAAGAGTTGAAACAAAAGGTAATAATAATATTTCCTGGTAAGATTCGAGATTTGATTTAAAGGGAAACAATGCTACCTGTTTGCAGATTCTTACTACATACTACATACTACATGCACACAAAATAGTCGTGTACATACTTAATTACTGATACACACAGAAGCCTGGTCGTGATTGGAGATCGACATACGGAGTCCGAAGCTCGCTTGCGCAGGAACGACACAAAACAAAACAGAAGGGTTATACACTGACTTTTCAGAAGCAAATAAAGGGATACTTTTAAAGAAGTTATTTCTTTTATAGAAAAACATTTTTCCTGAAAAAAATTAACTTCTTATCGCAGTCATCTGCTGGATCATTTTCTATGCGGATTGTGTCTTTCTCCTCACCCCGCGCTTTCCTGGTGACAAACTATGTAGAGTTAATCTGAACTTGGAACCAGCGAAATAGTACACGACAAAACTCACAGAGATTCCTAAGTAATTCAACCCCTCGCCAATTCTAATAGAAGCTAAATAAAAGTACCTGTATTTTCCTTGAATACTGAAATGATCGTAAAACCATGGTACGATTCTTATCAAAGTTCGCGGTAGAGTTATCACTAGGTATTTCACAGACAGCAGAATCAGCATTTTAGTGACAGCCATTTCCTTTGTAGAGACCACAAGTGACATTTGCTTTCTCCAAACAACCGTTTGCCACAGTTTTATAGACGTCAGAGCGGTGGCTATAAATATTACCCCAGGACATCCTAAAGACAAGATAAAACCATACAGTATTCCGTCTACAATGTACAGCATCAGCTTATTTCTCGCCTCGTAATCCATAACGTAGAGTTCATTGGACTTCACCTGTTTGTACGCGTCGAAAACACAAGCGATTACATACCTGGCGGTGACCATAAGGCGGAGTAAACCGATGAGAGAAACACTGACCGCTAGAAATATGGCCATGGTTTTTGTTGAGAGGAACAGGCTAGCGCGAAGAGGAAAGAGAACGAACAAACATCGCTCCACAGCTATGACTGATGTGAGAAATGTCGAACTGTATTGGAAGCTGTAGAATAACATTACTTTATTGTTGGTAAGAAACGTGCGTACAGGACCGTACAGGTCGTTGGACTGAAACGTAAACATCTGTTCGCAGTAAATGAGACAGTAGAAGGAGACAGTGACGAAGTCGACAAGAGACAGGCTGAAGAGGCAGAGGTTCACTCGGTCACGCAGTCCGTGTTTGAAGAAAACGATGATGTTGGTAAAGTTTAGCGATCCGCCGAGAAGAAAAATGGCCGGTACGTATACAGCCGACATGAATTTCGTGAGAAGGAATTCCTCATGGCTGCTGATTAGATCTTCGTCATCGTCAGACAAAGAGACATTAAGGCAATGTTCACGTTCAGCACTGACATTGTAGTCGAACCCGTTCTCTCTCAACAGCGTAACGTTCGTAATGAGTTCAGCTGTCATCATTAGCCTGGTAAGGCAAGCAGCACGTGCAGGCAATTTTCGATGAATATTTATTGGTTGCTCTGACAAAGCGGGTTTCCGCCAGACGCTGGTCAATCGACTATGTAGGTAGGAGGGGGTTAATGTAACGATTTATGTTCTCGAACGCACGCAGGTACTCAAACACGCCCGTGCCCGCACGCACGAAAGATTGGACTGATATAAAAATCACTTATCTAGTAGATAATGCAGCAACACACAAATGAGAATACTGTAACTTATTAACGTACCAATAATTGTTTTCGAGGGACCGTTTGAATTTGAACATCTCCGCTTTTTTTAAAATGTGGATTTCCAGAAGCCCACACGGAAGATGAAAATATCTGTTGCATTGCAAGAAGTTTCGTGAGCCCACAAAATGTTATTATTCCCAGCTTCAGAGAGCATCCGTTCCTAACTGATGAAATAATTACGAGGAGAAATGTCATTTTAAAATGATTAATGGACTGTAAGTTTTGCATTTTTTCTGATTTATCTCCTTTTACTTTTCAATTTACGTTCGTCAAAGCAATGCCGTGGTAATATCGCGGGACTTTTTTGATGCTCAGCTGAAAGGATCCGAATTCGGCAAGTTAACGCCCATGGTTTAGTCATGTTTACATAAAATTTATTGCAATTCGCCATTTTTATAAAACCTAAATTGACATAAAGGGAAGCAACCTGACAGACACTAAGTTCGCAGTTCAAATGGACAGTTGGATGGTCCTACAGATCAACTGTAGCAAACAAAAAAAACTTACCTTTTGGAAAAATCCCGACTTTGTAGGCTAACTGTGGCAATGAGTTCGTTTATTTATTTGTTTTTGACAAAAAAAAGGATAAGTTTTCGTCTTAGGAGCTTCAGTGATCTGACTGGCACTGTTCTCACATTCATGTCAGAATCGCACATAAAAGCGGGCGCATGCGCTGTGAGGTAAGTGGCAGAGTTCAGTTAGGTGTGTTCCTCAAAAGAGTGCCTGATTAAGATCAGTCTAAACATGTCGAAATGGAAAGACTAAGTGATGTGACCAGGTGATAACAGAATAGAAGGACTGGAATACAGACACAGGACTATTTTGTCTTCTTAGGCGTAATCAAACGCCAGGTCTGGGTAGCATGAGCGTTCACACGTAAGGGTGCACGCAAAATACACAGGGTGAATACGCCTTACGACCGGTCTCAAGACCAGAAAACCAGCTACGAACGCTTATGTAATCTTAAATACTTGTCGTTCGCAAAAACATTTCTAGCTCTACTAATGACGATTTCTTCGGAAAGTCGGATTACATGATCATTCGTAATCATCTTACCTCTCAAATGTGGTCTTAACTTTACCCCCTTTTAGAATGGTTGTAAAACTACTGGTACTCTTTTGCTTGCGACCTCTGACCGCAACTATGGATTATCTTGCTTTAGCCCCGAAGTCCCTTGACAACTTCTTGCCTAACTGCCTCATCAGCACCTGTCTAGAGAGGACAGTACTCATATCGGGAGATTATTTTTCAGTAAATAAAATATTTAAAAAGCACGAATGACGATTTCAGATTTCAGACATGTATTCCACAAATAAAAACGTTTGGAGCGAAGAAGAGATCTTTGAAGATAGCCCTGGTGGACTCGATCCTTGGGTTATTAAAATCGAATTTTTGCAATAGCTTAATACCAACAAATCTGCTTAGAGGGTTCTAGATCAATGTAAAACGCGTTCTGTTTCGATAACAAAATAAGTGTTGTAACGTGAACCCGTCTTGTTTACAGTGTACGGATAATAAGGCATCATTGTAGAAGGTTTTATGCATAACAGTGGTTGCCCAATAGTTTAGTAGCCTGATAACTTGTGCAGTGAAGCGAATGTTATAATATGAATACAGGAGCCGGTACAACCAGGACGTTGCGAGGACGGGAGGACTGAACAGATGATCACAAAATAACATTCTACTGATTGCTGTACTCAGTAGACACAATACACAATCTTGCATTAAAACTGAAACCGGCATAAAAATTATCTGAAGCACCGATTGTCAGCAGTAAATTTTAACACAGTCTTTCGTTCTGGCCTGCACACGTTCGTGCACTATTTTTCGATGTCAGGGTAAAACTGCCGATCATCTGGATTAAAGAAACACACGTTATTGCTCTGAAGCTGTTTTTGGATAATTTAAATCGCAGTAATCACTCGATGAGTCTTGTTCACTCTGAATCTCTGTTTGGCTCAGTTCAGCGTCGTCGGTTGGCTCCGTTTCCTCGGCATTTCTCTCCTCACAAGCATCGGCGCCGTGAAAATGAAAAGCCAGGTTTTTAATACTCTGGACGTGCTGGAACGAAATGCTAGCCCCCGATGAACTGTCAGAAAATGGTTTGCAGACGACATCTGAACTGCTTCTCTCCAAGCCCTTTCTTCGATTGTCGTCCGAAGAACACTGCATACATTCTTGCAACGACGAAAGCGAATACATTCTCTTGAGATGAGTTTCTTCTAGCTGTTCGGCTGGCGTGGCCTTTAGCTCCGCTTGAGAACTGCAAAAGACAGCAGAAAGAGATCCGCTTCAGTTGTCTGTATGGGGGTAACATGGTCTTTTAATAAGTATGCAGACATACTGCAGTATGCAGTATGCTTCCCGTTAAGTCAAGTTCTTCTGTCGGACAATAAAGTAAGTGGACATGAGGTGGTGACATTACTTTCGATGTCTTAAATGAACAGCTGTCACTTAATAAACATTTTAATCTAGTTGGCTTAGTGCTGGTTTAGTTGCGTTTGTTTATTTATTTTTAAGGCTTTTTTTAGAAAGGGGTGTTTACAAAAGCTCAGAAAAAACAAGTTTTATGGCTTTTTCAAAACTTCTGCTGTCGTACAAGTCATATAATGTAATCTAAACTTTAGGCAGTCCTAGGAAGTGGTGGAGGTAAAAGTTTAAAATTTTTACACTCTCACAAAATCCAATATCTGCATTCGAATCTGTATCGTTAATTAATCCAGTTAAATATTCTCTAATGCCACTTGCACAGACGAACGCTGACATATCGACGCGAAACAGATCGGGTTATGATCGGTGAATTTGAAATCCGCGATAATACACACATATGTTCGGGAAGGGACAGTTCAGAAGAGAAACATGAGGCATCTTTTTGAGAAATAAATCCCCCCCCCCCCACCGTCTACCACGGTGCACCACTGTCCAACCCAGTCCACCCCTCTCTACCTCACCCCTGTTAGGCTAAACCAGATGGTATGACCTTAAGCCACAGAGCCCCAAGATTCAGCCCATTTCCCACTACACAAAGAAACCAGTGACGTAGGCTTAGCTAAGAACGGTCAGACGTCTCACCCATGTGCGGTCTGGGCACGAGACTTGGCCGAGTCCGGATGGTCGTCATCAGGTACCTGCCCAAGAACAATGTGAATAATATCAACAACCACGTTGCTGCTCCACGACAACGGAAGTCAAAATAAAAAGAATTTTAGATGGACAGTGCTTCCACCTTGCAGTGCTTTTCCGCTATTAGGGAATGGGGTCCTCTTACCAAACTGCTAAGGTACAGAACCACCAGATTGACAGCGACAGTAAGATGGCTAGAGCGGAGAGGCATTTTAATGTTCGAGGAATTACCAAATGGACTCTGCACGACTTTAAACTTAAGGAAATAATCCATACCCACTCGTAGATTCGAACCAGCAACCTTTCACACGCTAGTGCGCAGCTCTACCCGAAGTGCTATCCAGACCCCTTAATAAAAAGAACTTGCTTTCTTGCCATGCTTGAAATACTGCTTCGCGGTTCAAAATTCTTAGCCAATTACAATTTGAAAATAAAAAATGAAATTTTCAAAGGAATTCTTGGGGGTTTTTTTTACAAGGAGAATTGGTGGCGGAGGCAGGAATGGCACAATCACGTGTAAAATAAAAATGTGTAATGTCTCCTCCTACCACGACACGTCTGAGAGACAGATTCACGGGAGGTGGGCTTTTCATGAATACGATGGGTATTTCATCGTCATCGTCATTAACTTCCTCAGGTCTCCGATGTTTGACGTAGCCAACACGGATGCCACACTCAAACTCTTCTTGAGGAGGAATTTCTGTTTTGTCACGAAGTTTCCATCTCATTGAGTAGGGAAGCTTTCCTCGCCTGCAAGGATATAGTTCCCTGAGGCTCACTGTCTGAAATCAAACGAGTACAAACTAAAATAACAGAGTTGGCTCGCATTTCATGGGCTTAACAGGGATCTCTCTAGTCTTCATGAAAATGGCTAAACCATACAACCCGACCAAAAATGCGTGAGACCCAGATTTTCTGAGTGCAATCAGAAATGATTTCAATATTATAGCTTATTAAATAATCACCTATTTAAAAGAAAATGACTGCATGAAACATGCTACAGCTCGGAAAATTCTTTCGTTTTGGGTGCGAAAAAACTATGGTTTGATTGCAAGAAAAACAGGTGACTGCCGCTTGGAGGGAAAACCTTTCAAACAAGGGAGCTGGACCAAGCTAAGACATGACAAAAATGGAGAATGAAGGGCGATTCCATTGACCGTAAGAATATGGAATCCTACTTCATTACCCATTTCGGTACCATGGCACCCACTGGACTCAACCTCAAACACTGACCCTCCACCTTCCTCTTTTTCTCTTTACCCCTCCTCCTCTCTCTCTCTCTCTCTTATTCCTTTTCTCTCACCTCCTTCTCTCCCACACTGACACCCCCTTACCCACGCTTCTCTCTCCATCCCGCCCCCTCTCCACCCCTACCCTTCCCTACCCTAGATGTGGCGCATGGGCTGGACAGCTGGAAAATGACTAAGGGACAGTGGGTAAGAAGGGTTAAAAAGAGGGGCAGCCAATCGCCAGGTGGGTAGGAAAGGAAATGGTTTGATTTAAAAGTGTTGTACAGCGACCTGTGTAAGTAAACTATAACTTGGAGACCAACAACTGCAGTGTAACAAGAAAAATACCTGAGTGACTTTTGAAGATGGGTCATATACGCACAACGTGCTATAATGTGATCCTTGGCTTAAGAAAGAAACATTGTGTAACAGGGTCGAGCGGTATCGGTTCGTTACTATTGCAGTCGTGGCAATGGCTCTGTCATTCTTCCACTCCGAACACAACAACAAGGCGTCTTGGCTTCTACTCTCAAACTTTAATACATCTACATTTGAGGTCACCGTGAGAGTACAGGACGGACCTTCCTAGCCGGTGCAACATGGACAAGCGACTGAAGACGACGCAGTCCGCTTTTCTTCAGCTCTTTTTATACACCTCTAGCACATCGTAATTAATCTTTCGCCCTCGCCTCCCGCTGAGATGCTCAGTCCACTCTGGTTACCGGCCAGAGCGACTCTGACCTCCCGGTCAAAACCGCACATACATTAAAACAGTATTCTGCGGTATCAACCATAAAAATACACGATAAAAACTACGAAAACGCGCTCACAACGTATTCGGTCTACCTTCGTGCTTGGTCGAAGGGTTTACACAAAAAAAGGCCGCAAACCTCTTCATCCTTCCAGTCACCGATGGGGGGTTTCTCCACCGTCTAGGCACCTGGCTTTTGGCGACTCTCACCCGTCCCGTAACCTCCCTCTTCCTACTCAGTCGTTGGTCATCTGCTCACCTAACTCGCAGCTTCTCAACCTCGCTCACTCATTCATATCGGTGAGTACTGTTTACTGTCGTCTCGTGTCATTACGGCTTGTCACCTACACACACTCACGCTGGCATCTGTGTACGCATAGTGCCATGTCGCGTCCGCGACAGTATTCTGGTGAACTGTGCCGCTCTTGACAATGCGAGTCTATTAATCTGCATTAAAAACTTCCGTAAATTGTACCACATTATTCGCTCGAGTATGTGTGCATGTGATTGTAAAAGAGAGAGAGAGAGAGTGGGGGTATTGGAGTATATGTATATTACCCACTACTATGCGTTATTCTTTATATGAATGTGTGTGTGTGTGTGTTTTGTGTGTGTGTGTTTTGCGTGGGTGCTTGCGCATGTATATATATATATATAACGCATGCTTCATAACTAGATACAAAAATATCTGTACTAACTTGTTCCACTGGACATTCGTGCGTCCCGCCAACCGTGACATGATCCCACCACGATGTCTGTTGTTCGGAGGGAATGAAGCGCGCCCCGACCCCGATAGTTCCCACATCAGCGCCCTCGTCTACAGGCTTGAGGGTTCTCTCCACTTCCAAGACCATCTGGCGGTCTTCCCTGGCGACGTCTGTCTGCTGAAGCAATGAAATAATTTTTGGTCTTGAAAGTATGCGCATCGACCAATCCGAATCTGGTTCTATGTTTGGAGGGACCTTTTAAGGGATATACTTTTACAATCTCAGACGTTCGTTCCACAACAAGTTTACACGATTTCAGTAGGGCAGTGGCAAACACATTGTTGAATTTACCTTCCAAAAAAACACCTGCCCTTTGTGGTCCTAAGATTCTACCCAATCTTACATTCTCCTAATAAATGATTTTCGGCAATGGACTACTGGTTTGCTGCAGTTAATCACTTGGAAGAATCGCAGAGAAATTTTCTGTGGGAGCTTTCTTGAACCCGAGGCGTTTGTCCCTTTGTGCCTCGTATGAAAAGCCAGGTAAACACGAAGTGGGTAAGTGGAAAAGAGCAAGGTTTGGTGATGGTGGTGATTGGTTTGGATGGAAAGTTCTTCCACCTTCCAGTAATTTTTCACTAGAAGTTATGGTGCAGGAGCATGCATTTAGGGGCCTGTCGGGAACGCTTAAGCACGCTTACAAAACATTTTTAAAAAAGGAAAAGTTCAGCGGCCAGTTCAGCTTGTCACTTTGACAGAGATTTCCGCTGTTTATATTCTCTCCACACTGTTTTCGGAACAAAATTTGCAACATAGGTCGGAACCATTTCCGCTGTTTAGTTGACCAAGCACCGTTTTAAAAATAACATTCGCGAAATAATTGACAGTCGTATGGGGTGTAACTCGTTCACCACAGCTTTAAGAATACAAATGATTTATGCTGATTCATGAAGCTCAGACGTTCCAGAACATTCTCGAAAATAGAAACTATACTGGGATTTTAATGTCACGTGATCTAACTGAATGTAATGTCCGGTAGACGAAACTTCACTTTTCGCAGCTGCTTAAAGATGCTGACGCTGAAAACTAGGCAACTAAGTCCGTGGTCAACCATCAAAGGCGACGGAGCCACATGGCAATAAACCTGAAAAAAAGTGACAAAATCCAAGTTTGGAGAAAGCTTGCAAGCCCCGAACGAAGTTTTCTGTACTGAAGGTACTTCGCCGAGAGGAAGGCATTGTTAACGCTGAGCTGGTACTCTGAAGATCTAAAAGTCATCGGATTTCCCTGTCCACTGGATCGACTGGGTTTACAAACTTACAGAAGAGCTAAGGGTAGGCATGACCAGACCACGCAGGAATCTGCAAGTTTGTATCGGGTTTGTCCCTGATTTCAGAGAGCCAGGCTTTAACACAACACATCTTAAGAAATTATCGAGTCTTTTAATAAGCAGCTAAAGGTATTTCCAGTCGTCGTTTATTCTATGTTATAGACTGAGTATTTTGAGTACACTCATTCATTCATTTGCGGACGAATTCTCTATGAAAGACTCTAAATAGTCATTCGTCGACAAGCCACAGCGTGGCGTTGTCCTTGCTGGTCGATCCTAGAGCCGCCCTGTTTTCTAAGTTCTGTTTATCCCACCTTCAAGTTTTTCATTAGCTGTTGTTGTCTTTAGTTTTATATATTTGATCTTTTGTTCATCTTAGCACGTTTAATGGGCCCACGCGGTACATAATACAGGGCTGACATTGCCTAAATGTTTTCCCGAGAAGTTCGTCAAGATCAATCCTTAGGGGGATTCCTAAAAATGGTGACCAGAAGTTGAAATCAACTGAAAGCCAAAGATCGGCACTTGTTAGTAACGTACCTTTTGGAAATCTCCAAAGGAAAGACGCTCGTCCCACAGGTCAAGTCGCACAATGACCTCTCTCTTTCCGTTGCATCTCAGCACGTGCTTTGCGTGTGCTTGAAGTTTCAATTCGGGAGGTTTGACAAACTCCCTGCATGCTTTTTCGCAAACCGTACAAAAATATCCGCTGAAGTGGCTTGTCAAGACATGAACCTCGTTTCCACTACAGTAAAAGAAAGACCCGGAAGTCAAGTCTCCTTCAGCAACAATTGTTTCTTCCTGGTTCAGCAAGTCCAGACGGTAGCATTGCACCCGCCCCATTTCAGCATGGAACTCGTAGGCGTGAATGACATCTTCGGGCACGTTGGTTGATAGGAAATGGGGCAATACTATCCGTACTCGCTTCTGAAACTGAAAATCAAAACCAGCGAAGTACTCTGCAACTGGAGTCACGATCACTTCGTCTTCAGGCAAGGAAAGAGTGTCATACACTTTTTTGAAATCAGTCGATATAGCGCCAGCAATAGTAACAACACGTGTCACATCAAGTGCACCTTGAGTTACTTCTAAGCAAACAACTGAATTGGGTGCTTTTAAAACTCCTCCTTTCGTTGAAAATTCTTCAGAGAATTGCCAGCTGGAACTGATAATAGGGAGAAGGAACGACGACTCCCTTTTAGGAACTATCTCAGGCGCTGTCGGACTTTCGTCAAATGCTTCAGAAATTCCTAAATAAAGGTCTTCTACACCAAAGCTGCTTAAGCTGGCTGGACTTGCTGCATAATAATCCGAGGCAGATTTTACTGATGAAATACTTAAGCTGCTTAAATTGTCTAGTGTACATGGGATCCAGGGCAAATTATAAACTGATGTTTCACTGGACATAGAATATGTATCCGCCGATTCGTTCATAATCTCAAGCCAGCTATCAGTCACAGCTGCATCAAAAGCTGATGTTCTGCAGGAGGAGTTCGATTTTGCAAGTGGCTGGCTAGTGCAACTGCGATCAATGAGCACAGTTTCATAAATGTGTTGGTCCGTTTCTGGAATCTCGCCACTGCAACTGCTATCAATGAGCACAGTTTCATAAATGTGTTTGTATGTTTCTGGAATCTTGCTGTGGAGTAAGTTTCGTGGCATGGATTGAGAATGTACCTCTGCAGCATATGGGAAAGATGCTGCTAAAACGTTTCCTACAGGTTCGGTCCCTTTGACCCTTTCCATCGGGAACCTTAAATGGGGCGTACGATCTAGGCCATGCATTCTTTCAACCAATGTGTATTCGTTTTGAGGAACAAGCTGAGACTGGACTGCGACAGCTATGTTACAGTCGTTTTCCTCACATGAAGTCGTCGATTCATTGCTGTAACCTGTTAGGCGAACCACTGAGTGTCTGTGCTGAGAGTCACTAGTTATGTTCTCGTATATAGTTTGGTGACGACAAGATGTAGGTTTCGCCATAATAGAGTCTGTATCGACTTCAAGTTTTCCTTTGATGTTTTCGGGTTCATCATGGCACCATTCCTCGTCTCCCCAAACGTTTGTGCCAGTGGTTTCGTGCTTGAATATGGTTTCTGTCGAAGATCCTGAATCTATAGCAAACTTTCTTCTTACCTGAAAGGGAGAAAAGATTCCAATCACAGTTTGAAGTCTGTTTTGTCAAGACTTTTTTTCCTTAGACCGTTTCGTTAAAGACACAAGCAGCCAATGCATGGCCAGTCAGAAACACCCTTATTCAATCAAAAGAAGCAGAAAATCGATGAGACCAAATTATTTATAAAGCTATCGTGCACCTTCAGTAAATATATCAACCGAGGAAAACAAAGATGGATGCATAAATGTTAAAAGGAATTAATGGGCAGGTAGGCAATTGACAATTGGCCTGACTGAGGGGCTGGCGAAAGGAAAAGATGAATCCAATGGAATATGGGTAACATGTGTCCTATTACGGGCTAGACTAGTCTAGCAACTTGAAACTTTCGAACACAAAATGCTGTAACTGTGTGATAACTGTGCACATTCCAATTTCAACACAAATAACATGCAGAACAGCACAGGTAAGCCAGAACACAGTTTGCATCGAAAACATATCTACTTGCCTTTACTTTTTTGCGGAACACGTAGATGATAACCCCACCTAACAAACAGAAAGGTATTACGATCAGCAAAAATAGCAGCTTCAAGTTAACCATTGACGCGCTTCCAGTCATGATGCAACGTTCTGTGGTGTTTGTCGATACCCACTCATAACTTTGCACACAGGAAAGGCAGTTTTCTGGCCCTGTGTCATAACATCTCAGGCACGTTGGGTGACACAGGCAGCAATATACGTGAAGGGACGAGTTCTTTGACGTTACGGAAGTGAAGGTAGTCAGTGAGTTGCGATCGGTTGTCGGCAACGCTGAGGATGTTTTCTTGGATGTTGTCTCTTCAAGTGGACTGGATATTTCGAATGTTGGAAGTCCTGCAGTTGATTTTTCCGACAGAGCTGGAGTTGAGCCATTCGCTGGCGCAACTGGCATTGTCTGAGAAGTTCCTGTAGGTAAGTCAGTGGTAGAGTGTCAGTGGACTGCCACGATTCAGAAACTGAGTTGATCTCAAAGATTATTAGAGAGGTATGAAGTCTATCCCATCCAATCCTTTTTATTGGATTGACCTACATCTACAATCAGCGAATGGCGTGATGTATGCTAAGCAGTCTGTAGAAATAGTGCTAATGTGACATCCACAGATGCAGTCAATGTGATCATCAACAACCAACACTCGCAAATGTAGAGAAATTTTTCTGATGCAGTCAATGTGATCATCAACAACCAACACTCGCAAATGTACAGAAATTTGTCTAGAGGACTTAGCATTTTGTAGCGGATTAAACCATCTAATTTGTATAATAAAATACAGTATTTGGGGAAAAGGGAAGTTCTTTCAAAAGGTTTTTTTGTATTAGCTACATGATGGGGGATTTCTTTTTGTGCGAACTTATAATATTAACACAAATCAGAATGCCCTTTGTCCATGTCGTATTTTCCCCTGAATTATATCCAAACCTATCTCGTTTTTTTAAAATTCAAGAGTTTCAGTTTTCTAAAATGTAAAGGTTCCCGATTATTGGAATTTTATAATTAAGTGCATCAACAGCTGGAACCATATCGTTGGGAAAATGTTATTAAAAATAGCCTCTTATCCTAAATATAAATATAGATACTCCGTGTTTCATAACAAAACTAGTTTCTGAAAGAGAGATTGTCTCAAACGTGTATGAATATATGTGATCGAAAATAAATCGTGAAACAATCAGATATTAAGAGCATTTCTCTATCACTGGGATTAATATTATATGTATATGGGTGAGTGGAGGCGATTAATGTCCTTTGATAATATTTCTGCATACAGGTAAAATATTTGTCAACATATACAGTACGCTTACAGCTTCTTCAAAGTTCGTCTTTGGCTGTAACTGCTTTAAACAGAGCTTTTACGATACACAATATTTACGGCATGCAGCGCTTCGTGAGGCAGTTAAAGGCTTACCAGTCGTTTTTACTGCCAGAAGAGGCTGATATGGCATGATTCAAAGCATATTTGTTTTTCTTCTTTTTCTAAATTCTACTTGCACATGGGTACTTTATTTCTCGTCGAGGGATATTGTGTGGTTCCGGGCCTTAATGACGTGTTCTAATGTAGACGATAAAGAGCACAAGGTGAAAATGGCAAAGTATTGAAGACCATTCCTTAGCACTATTATTATTAATAACAGATAAACTGTAAGTGTAATGGCTGGAAACGAAGATGTTACCTTTATTGTCTTCATTCCCGGAACTACTGCACGTGGAAGTACTGGAGCCTGTGTAATATCCCTCGGGACAAACAGCCCCTTCGCACCGTAGGGCGCCTTGTGACACAACACAACATTGGAAGACGTTTTCCGGTTGCTGAGTGCATGTGGGGTATTCTGTCGTCTGTTACAACCAAATATGATAAAGAAATTATTTTTTTAAACTGATGTTAAAACTTTAGACGACTTAAAAACTAATAGGAAAATAGTGAATGCGATGAAATGAGTGTCATGAAGTCTAGAATATCAATACCCAAAACTGCAAAGACAACGGTATACTCTTTCCGTGTGTAAGGGTACTCGTAAATTTGGGACTGACTAGTCATGCGGGCATGCTTATGTATAGTAACATAGACGTAAACGTACGGTTGTGCTGCAACATTACTTCGGAAAAATGCAATGTATAAAGTGTATTTGTATTTACTTACATAGTTTAAAGGTTTGCCATATGTGCAAGTGCGTGACATGGGGGCCTGGTTAGCACAGTTGGGAGAGCTGCGGACTAGCAGACCGAAGGTTGGTGGTTCGAATCCTAGTGTGGCTAAGGATTATTTCCTGGAGTTAAACATTGTGCAAACTCCATTCGGCCATTTCCCCGCACATTAAATTGCCTGTCCGCACTGACCATCTTACTACAGCCATCAGTCTGGTGGTTCTTTCAGTGCATAGTTTACTAATAGGACCCCATCCCCCATAGTGCGAAATCACCGCGAGGTGGAAGCACTGTCCCTCTAAATAGCCACCAAGCTCAAATTTCATTGTTACTGATGCCTGCCAAAAGCACCGATAGATTTTTTAAATTATTATTTTATTTTATGAAGAAATGCCATTTAATCAAATTTTTGCATCATTGCTGACACAAAGAGCTAAAAGGTCATGTCAAACAAAACAAAACAAAACAAAAACAAATGGCGGGCAGTAATATGATATTTGGGGGAAAGTTGTGAAGGAGAGAAGGAAAAAGGAAAAAGATAAGGGAAGAGGGAGGGAGGAGGAACCACGATTACCATGCTATGGACTTGTGTACTGGTTGTGCACTTAAAGTAGGCAGGAAGTACAAAAGTGATCAAATGTAATACTGAAAATACGATTCAGGATAGCAGCAGAGGCCATGCACATGCGAGCAGTACTGGCAATCTATTAGAATCAGAGAAAGCTAGAAGCGTTTTGATTCTTTTATAAACTTGTGTAGACACAAGAAAATGTCGGTGTTCTTAGAGACAGACAGATCTTGGTTTCCTGAAAGTTAGAGGTCGGTGTTGAGGAAAAGAGGAGCCGGCAAATCGAGAGTTTGTATAGTGTGTTGGCGAGCATTTCTGTAGAGGGGGCAGTATAGTAGAAAGTGTTCGACTGTTTCTGGTTCGAAACCATATGCACACGAGGGATTGTTTGTTAAGTGCCTGTTAAGTAAGTCAAAGCTCAAATCGCTCATCCCTAGTCGCAGTCTGCAGTGTATGATTTGTTCTTTGCGATTTCCAATATAGTAGTAGGGAGGGATAGCATTTTGATTTACTTTTATTTATCGTCTGAGTTCGGAGATTGAATGAGTGGATTGTATGTATTGTGGGAGCAGGTTCCAGTCGGCAGATGTTTGCGGTATGAATGAGTTTTTGAAAAGCTCCGTTCTTGCATATGGGATATATCTGTCATGCGGTCTGCGTCTGTTGTAAGGGTTATGTGAGGAGGTAAGTGGGGGGAGAGTGTGTAGCAGGTATTCAGGGCAGAGGCCGTTGATCATTTTGAAATAAAGCAACAGCCTGTGTTTTTTCCTCCTTTCCTTCAAGCTACAAAATCCTGATTCTTCATACAGCTTTACATGACTAGTGCCCCTCACTCCCCCAATTATGATTCTGATTGCTTCTAAGTGGAGCTTTTCTAGTGCATCTGCTTGGTGTTTGGCACAGCCGTCCCACATGACGTCCGCATAATCGAAGATAGGCAGAATGAAGGACTTGTACATGGTTTCTAGTGCTTTTCTACATAGTAAGTATTTGTATTGCTTAAGGAGTCCAATAAGGGGAGTAGCTTTTGTGGCCACGTAATTGACATGTTCTTCCCACCTACAGTTAGCTTGTATGATGACCCCTAGGTGTTTGTGACTTTCTGATTCTTTCAAAATAGTGTTCCCGAAGTGGAGTTCGTGGGTTTGTTCGGATCCTTTTCTAATGTTAAGTAATTTAGTTTTGTTTTCGTTAAATTTGACTTTCTAAGCTTTTGCCCACTTCCGTATATGTGCTATATCGGATTCTAAGGTTTCTTTCCTGACGTCGGGGTCATTTAAACCGAAGTATATGCTTGTGTCATCCGCGAAGAGTTTTATAGTTGACAAGATGTCTTCAGTGATATCGTTTATGTAGATCAAGAATAGGAGAGGGCCCAGAACGGAGCCCTGAGGGACCCCGGCGTTTACTTTAAGGTAGACAGACTTTTCACCCTTAATGGAAACTGCCTGAAGACGGTTGGAAAGATAACTCCGGAGAAAAAGTAACGTTCCTCCTCTTATTCCGACTGCTTCCAGTTTGTGGATTAGCCCTTTGTGCCATACTCTGTCAAAAGCCCTAGAAAGGTCGAAAAAGACTGCTTGCGTGCTTATGCCCCTGTCAAGATTGCAAACAAGATCATTGTAGAAAGACGTAAGTTGAAATACTGTGGAGTCTCCCCTAATAAAGCCAGACTGAGCAGAGGAGAAGATATTGTTTTCAACAAAAAAACTTGTACATTCGTGTGTGTATGCATCTTTCTAGTAGTTTACCGACACAGCTTAGGAGTGAAACAGGCCAGTAGTTGGAACAGTCATCTCTTTTTCCTTTTTTGTAAATAGGTGTGACGTGCGCCACTTTCCAACAGCCGGGGAAAGTGCATTCATACAAGCAGCGATTGAAAAAGGCTGTTAATGGGTGAACTATGATATCAACAGCGCTAACTATTCATGTATTATGTATTTGGTCTGGGCCGGGTGAGTTGTTTTGTTTGAGTTCGCCTATCGTTTTCTTGACTTCTGATACTGTGAGAATGAGTTCATCTAGTTCAGCAGTTTTAAAGGGAATGTTAGGAAGTGGGTCGTCGCTGTCAGGTAGAATGCATTGTTCAACGAAAAAATTATTAAGAATCGTAGCTTTTTCAGCGTTGCTGCAGTAGGTGGTATTACCATCGCAGAGGGGTGGTATGTCAGCTTGGTGGAGGCCTTTTCTGTGTAGGAATACGTTTACTAGCTTCCACCACTCTTTAGTCCCAAATGAATGAGAATCTGAGGCTCTATCATTAAGTTTGGTTAAATAATCTTGTTTCCTTGCTCTAATTTTGCTAACCAAGTTATTCCTAAATTTCCGAAAATGTTCTCAATCTGCCGGTTTCAAAGTAGTTTTAGCTTTCTTATAAAGTCTATTCCTTTTCTAATCCAGCGTTTGATTTTGTTTGTCATCCATGGCGCGTCATTACTTCTAACGTTTATTGTTTGTCATCCATGGGGCGTCATTACTTCTAACGTTTATTGTTTTGCTGGGAAGACATTGTTTTGCGATGTGTAGGAATGCGTCTGTGAATTTCTTGGCTGAGGCAACGATGCGTTAGGCTGTGAGAAGAGTTTCCCAGTCTATCTCTCCTAGTAATGAGCAGAACTTTGCTTTGTCAAGCTTGTCGTAACTTAGAACTGTTCTTTTAAATGATCGATTAGTTTCGTTCTAGATTTGCAGAGTAACACATGGTACACTATGGTCACTACAAAATGGTGGCAACACCTCGACAGATTTCATGATGCTAGTGCACTGAAGGATGATGTGATCAAGGCAGGTACTAGAGGCACTCGTTGTACGAGTGGGTGTGTCAACGAGTTGATGCAGCTGGTACAAGGAGAGTATGTCCAGATAATGTTGGGACGGTGCAGATAGCCAGTCCTTGTTAAAATCGCCCAAGATAACGAGTTTGTTGGGTGTGCTGTTGGCTTTGTGTATGCTTTCCCTAATTAGGCTCCAGTAAGATACCGGCTGATTAGGTGACCGGTAAAATGAACCGATCAGTATGTTTTCCTTGTTCAGTTTGGTTTCGATCCATACAGCTTCTAAGTTGTTCACGTGAAGGTCGGGTCGCGGTTTGCACAACAGATTGTCACGAACGTAAATAGCGACACCGCCATGCGCGTCATCACGGTCAAGGTGAACTGGTTCGTGGAATCCCGGGATGCTGATGTCGGGCTGCTTGTTCGTGTTTGGGTTGAGCCACGTCTCTGATATGGTTGTCATGGGAATTTTGGCAAGAGCCAAGATAGCATAGTTTTCTTAATTCTAGATAGTTACTAGTGAGGCAGAGTTACTCAATTTGCATAATTGTGGTCGGAGGAGGGTAGTCAGAGATCGGTTACAGAGGTTTCACTAACAGTTCCTGGTCGTCTCTCCATGGGTAGCAAGGGCTGTCGCAGTCGATTTATGGGGCTGGCACCGGATGAGAGGAGAGGGGCGATGTTGCCTGGACAGGTTTATGGTCCGGAGATGTGGCTCATACCCTGGGTTGACCAGATTTCCTAACCGCCTGCTGACGAAGCATCTGCTGCTGGGTGGTCCTCTAGACCAATATAGGGTAGGGGTTTCGCGATCCTTGTTGTCTTTCTCTGGAACTCGGCTAGTGCAGCGTCGTGGTGGTTTGTCTCTTTGTGTACCAAGTCTCCGGCTGTAAGTTCCGACTGGTCGAGGAGTGGACCCTGTTCTGTGTGAGCAGTAGAGGAGCGACGGGAGAGAAGAATCCGTGTAGCGCCAAGTCCTGTGTGCGTCTTCGGCCTTGGAATTTCTGTCTCCACATTCCAACGGACAGCGCAGCGTTACCCAGTTAAGTACCTGATAGCTGGTTGTGCTGTAGACCCGTTAGGAATAGTATACCGTAACCTGCAGCTGCCTCGTAGTGTAGGTATAGCTACGTGCAACGTTGGTATCTGTTGCGCATGACTTAATGCATGTGTTGCGCAAGTTAACAGAAACAGTACCATAAGCAAGTAGTCAGTTGTAGGCCGGTAAAACCCTAGAAATAGTACTTATACACATAACGTAGGCCATTGTATCAGAGCGATAGATTGTTGATTGTTCTTTTTTGTGTCTTATTTGACTAGCACACTTACTTGCATCGCATTAAATTCTTCTTTGTTATTGTTCACGCCAGGTGTTGTCTTTCGTTGTGTAGTAGTCGGGGAAAGGCTAGTGGGTGGGGGCTGAGCCATTAGACAAGCGGTAGCGGGTTGTTTACTATTTGTGTTGACCTGGTGTGACGTGTTCCCACTAGCGAAAGTGTGGCTGGCCGAGTGTGCGGGTCTTGCATGAGTGACCCGACGCGCGATCAGTGCCCCGCAGCTAGGTGACGGACGATTGTGCGTGTGGCTGTGTGCGCCAGACAACTGGCGGCCCTGATTATTAAAGGCAGTGAGCGAGGTCAGTGCGCGTGCCACGAAGGTTTGCATCCCTCCCTCTCCTTTAGATCAGAGGTTAAGTTACCCCAGCACTCTCTCCATCCCTTAGCTCACCACAATGGTTAAGATGTCGTACTGGTGCGATTCCGCTATCAAGAGATCAATGTGTCTGGGCAAACTCCGTATGTTAACGTGTACTGTACGGATGTCCACTGGTCCGCGCGGGCCGGGGTTTCTCTCAACGTCGCCTGATCTGTGTGGTGAGCTAAGGGTTGGAGGGAGTGCGGGGGTAAACTAACCTCTGAACTAAAGGAGGGGGAGGGGTGCAAACCTTCGTGGCACGCACGCTGACCTCGCTCACAGCCTTTAATAATCAGGGCCGCCGGCTGTCCGGCGAACACAGCCACACGCACAATCGTCCGTCACTTAGCTGCGGGGCACTGATCGCGCGTCGGGTCACTCACGCAAGACCCGCACACTCGACCAGCCACACTTTCGCTAGTGGGAACACGTCACACCAGGTCAACACAAATACTA
>SMGT01008033.1:31432-116330 GCA_004794575.1 Lanistes nyassanus | reverse complement strand
CCTCGCCTAGTCGGAACTTGCAGGTGTACGAGCAAGCCGCCACGACGCTGCACTAGCCGAGTTCCAGAGAAAAGACCCAAGGGCTGGCAAACCCCTAGCTTATATTGGCCCAGACGTCCATCTAGCGATAGACACGCCATCGACAGATGTTAGACAGCTCAGTCGTCCCTGGACATTCTCCTGTCGGGGTAGCGGTTTTTTCCCCTCTGATCTCGGCCGCGGGTGGCGCCAGCCATGAATCAGTCCGGAGACCTGTCTGGGTAGCAGGTTTTCCCCTCTCAGATCTCGACCGCTGCCCGGCGACTGACCCTCCCGCACCGACCACAGTTACGCAACCTGAGGTGCCTCTGCCTCACTAGTATTGTCTAACACTCAGGAAAACCCTGCTATCATGGCTCTTGCCAAAATTCCCATGACAATCTGAGTAAGAGTAAGTTATGAGCCAATGAAAACGCAGTGTTGGGTGGTAGTTTGGGGGAGGCGTGGGGAGCTTGGGGAGCTTTCAGCTTGTTCTGGGGGACTCGGGGGACGAGCACGTGGGGTGCGGAAGTGAGTAGCATATACACACAAAGGGATAGTGTAGCTGTAAACGGGCTCTTGCAGTAGAAAATTATGCAGAATGGCAAGAATGTTGTGACAGAAAGAACGTGTAGCTTCCTGCTTTTCATAGCAGCCTTAGGGTGAATGCCGCCAATCCTGGCTCTGTGGAGAGAGATGTCAACACACATTATGTGACAGCGCTAACCAGGGCCAGGAAAAGAAGAGCCAAGATAGCGTTTCTACTTCTTCTTGCTCCGCGCAAGTGGTGTTCGTGGATAGATTTCTTAAAACAGTGAAATATGACTTGGTTTTCTGTAGTTTAGAGGTAAATGAATGCGTTTTAAAATGTGTACAGTTCAGCAGCATGTCAAAATTTGAAACTAAAAGATTCGCTGACTGTCTTTTGCTACGTTTTATCCACACATACGAATAGTCCTGATTGTAGGGGTACAATTATCCTGTGCAGACAATAATGTCAAAATGCCGTGGAGCCCAGCGACATCAACAGATGTCGCGACCTCCTTTAGCGGATTAGACACGGCATCTTTGAGTATCGCACATATTCGTAAGTAAAATCTACAGTCCACTGAGTGGTCTAAGGGAAGCAACCACTGGCAATCAGTAGCTGAACCATTCCTAAGTTACTAGGCTGTTTTCCTTATCGAGGGACGGTCACAGTAGCCGGACTGCCCAATACAGGACCATAAGAGAAATTGTTTCAGGATTTCGAATAACATTTTCATTTTGATTTTGTATCTGGTTGTAAGGTAAGTTTTGTGTCGTATATCATATATATCAGATATGTTTATTTTGATCAAACCGTTAGCAGAACAATAACAATAGGAAGTTATTTTTATGGTTATTTGTTAGTTTTTATATAAATTGTGTACATACGTGCATACGTGTATAGGCCTGTGTATGAGTGTGCTTGTGTGTATATGTGTGTGTGCGTGTGTGTAAACGGGGTGCTGGATGAATGGTGTTAGTGGGTGGGTCATAAGAGGTACTGGACGAGAAGTCAGGCACAGAGAAAGGAATAAGATAACTAGAGATCTGCAGACAGCTCTGTTAATCTTAACTTTGTTGAAATCGGGTGCTTGACTGAAGTTTATCGAATTGAATTAGGAAGCCCCACTTTCAAACCAATTTGTCGTAGAATGGTTTGGTTTGTGTGTGCAACATATCGGATACAGATCACGAAAACAGTGATCAACGCATATATGAAAAAAGTCAAATGACAACCCCAACAAAGTACTGGCAGCGCTAGACACAACCGTATGCTGACGTATGGGTATGGGTACGATAGGCTCCCCTGATTGCATACGTCAGCATACGGTTGTGTCTAGCGCTGCCAGTACTTTGTTGGGGTTGTCATTTGACGATTTTATGGCGCTCTGTCCTCATTTGTTCTTGTTTGATTTTATGAAAAAAGTGTTTCTAAAATATCTGCATTCATAGTAGTCTTTACATCTGAGATGTTAAGATGAATTCATTTGGTCTTTTCAAACAGTGTATATTTAAACCAAGGCAAATATTTCTCTACTTACCCCACACAACACAATGAGAATCTTTAAAAAAAGCCACAGTAGCGTTGATGTATGCATAAGGGCTGTCTGAAAAGAAGACCACCAATTTCCTGGGAAATAGAACCATATTAAGATGGCTGAAACCAAGGGCTTTCTTCGTAATCTCTATTGCTCAGATAGCTACCGACAAGGCATAAAAACACTTCCTGATTGTTCTGCTGGTATGCGGTGGCAAGGACTTTGCACTCAGGCAGCGATTTAAACTGTCTTAAATTTATGCCCCAGTAGCAACAATTGACGGAAACGTGCCTTGAAACCAGTGACGCGTTTTGAGTAGTCTAGTCACTTAGTGTGAGCTATTAGTAAGTGCTATTTTTAGATCTCTGCGAGACGGTCAATCATTTTGTGGGAAGTTACTCGAGATAGTAGGACGTGATAATCTTGGAAAATTTAGTGAATAGTACGTTGTTAGGACAGTGTGTTTAAGAGATTAACTGATTTTGGAGATTGTTCAGATGAAAGAGTTGAACTTTGTGTGAGGACAGAAAACGTGTTTAGTTGTTTGAAGTAGAGCAGATGAGAACGAGGAGAACTGTTAGTGAATAGTTGGTGTATACGTGCGGTGATAGTGAAAGATAGTCGGAAGCCGCCGTGTGCATCAGCGTAATAAATGCGTGAGAATCAGAGAGCGAGTGCGAGAGTGTAGGTTAATAAATAAGGCCGGGTCCTTTATAGAAAAACTACATCGTCTCGTTGTCTTGTGTTTGTGCGGAGTCGTGCGCAAGAAGAACACGCCCACACGCCCTTGGTTGCTTGGTGAGAGTAAGGTAGGTGGCCGAGTGGTGTGAGACGCTAGAATTAAAAACGGTATGCGCAAGGCGCGAAAAGGAAGGGAATTACTGTAAAGCGAGTTGTTTTTAGACGAGGGATTTCTCCCAAATGCGGAGGCGTTATTGTGAGCACTTAACTTCTCTGTAATTACTGCGCTAGCAGAAAAAGAATCCACAAACGAAAGTGTTCAAGCACAGCTAGTAGTGGAGTTGAAATTCTTCTTGAAGAATTGGGCGTATGCTGTATGCACCCCGAAAATAACTTTGAAAACAAAGCTTTAACTTGAAGAAAAATATCAGACGGCTTGTCAGCTGACGGTGTGACCTTGACATTTAGCAGTGGTGTTAAGCTCCATGCCGATTCACAACTTCCGTGTCAGCATTAATTTCATCTACAAAATGTCAGGTCTTTGAAACATATATTTCCGATATATATCTAAATCATCAAATATGTCGAATGGATACTTTTGTGTCTCTGAAAACTATGCTTCAGCGAACTTGGAATAAGCTATTCGCTCCAGGGCAGCCGAATGACTTATTCTAGTATAACGATAGAAGAATAAACTATTCATGCATGGGAAATTCAAGGAGCCTATTTTAGAATAACCGCTATTACAGGGGTGCGTCAGTTATTCAAACAGGCCCTGCATATAAGAGACCTGAATAGATTTCTTATTCGAGAATATCTGCCACGACAGAAATAAGTTCCTGGAATTTCTCATGCACGAAAACTGAATAAGTTATTTTCTCCTCGTTATTCGTAAATAATTAAGTTATTCAGTCGCTATTCGGGAATAAACTGAGTACCGTTTACATACATACGAGGTCTGATCTAGTCATGCACCCTCCCCTTTCTCGGTATTTGGGTTACAGTTGGTGTTAGTCTTTGCAAAGCAGGACTTGCTGTCACACCGCGGAGGAAAGCAACTTCCTGGTCAGAGAACTGTGTTAAAAGTAACTCTATTGACATGAAAGGAGAGCGCACATGCCCCTGTTTTACGTGTGTGCTTCATTTACTTGCGTAAAGGAACCGAGCTGAATGTGTAAAGATAACAACAGCAACAAACAACAACAGTAAAGCGGCGAATGGGGAAACAGAGGCTAGAAGAGTGGACACAAGAAAAGAGGGGAAGACAGAAAAGAGAAGGTTGGGAAAGAAGAATTAAACTTAAGCATCAGTATGAGTATACGCTTTATGTTCCGCTTAGATTAATGTAAAAAAGAACAACTATGATTGTACAGGGCTGGATCAATATGTTTGTGAGCTGGGGAAGAGGGGATGGATGCTTGAAATGTTTTTGGCTTTCCGTGCACCAGTCCTTTCTTCATCCACTTCATTCGCGAGGTAAAACCAGGCGTGACTCAACTCCAGGCGTACAGGCCTACGGGATGGGGTCGGGGGACCCCATGAATCAATGAATCAGTATATGTGATATTTTTTAAGGCGATAAGAGGATGTTTAAGCACCCAAACCACCACCACCCCTCCCCCCGTTCCCGCACTCATTATGTATCAATAAGAGATCGCCGCCATGACTCGAATTAGTCTCGCTGCACGCACGGCATAAAGCCAGAGCGAAACAAAACCATCGCACAGGCAGGAGGGCTTTAGGTATTGGGAGATTAATAATAGTGGCAGTGACGAATGCACCAGTGTGTGTGCGTGCTAGCGTGCGTGCGTGAGGGGTTGTGTATGTGTAGGTGAGGGGAAGGGTTCGTTTGTGAGAAAAAAAGTGTGTCCCGGGCAATGAAACCCGACCGCCAGCCTTGTAAACAGGCGCCTGATATGAACAAAGTACATTCATCCGACACAGACCCAGTTATGCTACGAATCACCCCCCATGGGAGAATGGTGTGGGATCAAATTGTGAACGTACTTTCGAAAAAGCGTGCGTGCGTGCGTGCACTATCAACCTCCCTCCACTACTACCACAGGTTCAGAGCAAGAAAATAACTGTATTCTTACGATAACTTTCAGCTTAATTCAAAATACATAATGCAGTCAAATCTCTAGTGCACGTCAATTTAGCTCGCTACAGCTTCTCCAATTTAAATATACAAACATCAAGGAAACAATTTTTTTCTTTCCATAAGCAATGTGTAACCTTCCTTTAAACTCTTTCCTTGACGAAAATAAGATCAGTACATAAATATTTCATAACATTTCTGAAACTTAATGACTTCCCTTAACTTCATCAACTAAGACAAATGTTCTTTCAATTCAAAGCAGCTTACAAGTTTTCCTTAGCTAACACACTTTCCTTGAGTTCCTTATCTAAGTTTAAAAAAAATTGTTTTCTCTCGTAGACCTTTCATATCGTGTCCTCAAGCTCAAGACACTTCCGTACTTCCTTAAATATCGCAGAGAAGTGCGTGTGTGTGTGAGGGGGTGGGGGGGGGGGAAGAGAGAGCGAATGCAAGCCCAGGAGTACGTAACTGTGACGGCGATGGGGGTGATAACTACATCAATGTGTACATTTGTATAGTAGAACAAACCTCCTAGACTCGGCGCCCGTGTACCACTTCCATACACTTCAACTCACAGTCTAGCACATCTACACAGACTTCTGGGATCTATCCTCACATTTATGAACTATCACAAGGGGTTTCAATACTTTGCTGTTATTTGATAGAATTCGCCTCAGAATATATTGCTTTACTTGTGATTCCATTTTTGGGAATGACAGGTGACACAAACTAAAAATTATGTATAGTGAATTGTGATCACCCTTGTTTGAAATGAATGAGTAAACAAGATTGCACGTCAGAAACTTTATTGAGACTGGGTTCATGGAAAAGATAGAATCGGTCCACAGACTGTCCTTGGAGAACCCGCGGCTCACTGTGGCGTGCCCTGTACATCCGACTTGTTCGTTTTCCTGATTGACTTTGGGAATCCTTTCTGCCTTGAAATTCAACTCAGTAACCACTTTACAGTGTCTTGTCCTTAAAAATCTGTTAAGTAAAAGCACGCTTATCTAGTACTCCATAACTTATTTAGTAATTAAATATGTGGCGTCATGAATATTGAAACAAATCGTATTTCTTGAATATGTTGTAATTATGCAGGTGCGCGCAGGTTACTTGTGCACATTTTGGCAAATTGTGTGGGTGTGTCTGCGTGCGTGCGTGCGTGCGTGCACGTGGACCAACCAACATGGGACACACCACTACTTGCGGGGAGCCCGACCTTGTCTGGTGAGAACTATAGTTGGCTTAAGTAATGTTGTCAGTATCAGTCAGTCTATATAATGCTTGGATTCTCTAATGAATTTGTGTTCACATAGAAAAACAAACGTCGATATTCACAGAGACTGGCATGCTTGTGCTTCGTTTTAATAAAAGATCAATGAACTGGAGCTAGTAGGTACGGGTCAATAATGGGTTCCGTCTAGTATTGGTGCAGCTAAGTAGTGTTCAGCTGCTTCTTTCTCGAAGCTACATCCACAGGATGAATCAGTTGTTAAATATCTATTAAGCAGATCCCAATTAAAGTTGCTCATGCCAAGTCTCGTGATGCAGTATATGATTTGTTCATTAGGATCTTCAATATAAAAGTAGACCGGAACAGTTTTTTTTTGTGAAAGAGAGGTTGATATATCGTTTAAATTCTGGCTGATTGCATAATTTGGATATCTGGGTGAAGTTGTTCTGGGTATAAATAATAATTTATACAGCTCGGTTCCAGCAGAGGGAGTTTGTCTTTTAAACGGCCTAAGGGTATTTCACGAATTGTATGAAGAGAGCAATGGTGGAACGGTTTCTAATAGACATCTAGAGCAAAGTGCGTTAAATATTTTATGGTAAAGAAGTAATGTACGTTTGTTCCGGCTATCTTTCAGACTACAGACTCCTAATTCATCCTAGAATTTTTTTGGGGTGGGGGGGTCTTGTCCCCCGTACGCCTCAGATGATGATTGTAATAGCTTCTAAGTGAAACCGTATACAACACAGACAGAGACAACAACAGGCAAAGACCCAAAAAGGTATTTCGCTGAAGAAAGTTGTACAGCCTCAGGGTCAGAGCCGAAACTGTTGATTGAATGCCTGTGCCGTTCAGTATAGCTGGGCTCAGTACCTTTTTGTAAACTAAACCAAACTAGCCTTAAAATAAGTTTCCTAACCAGTTCGTTTCTAAAAACCCGAAACATTTCAAGCTAGTTTTAGCTTTCTTATTTTTCAAAAAGAATACATCTTTTTAATTTCGTCTCCCACCGGCGAAGCGTCATTTTCAAGGACAGTAATTATTTTGTAGGAAGGCATATTTCGCAATATCCACAAAAGTGTCGGGGAATTTCTGAGCAGATTCACCAATATTCTTGACCATAGAGAAGTCACCTAACAAAGAACAAAACATGTATTTATCAAATTTAGCGCAATGAAATACTTTGTTCTTTCACGAGCAATTTTTTAACAGTTTGTGTTTGAAAGGCGGCGCATGGTGCAATATGATCACTACAGAATGCTGCCAATTCTTCTACAGATGTGATAAGTTCGGGACACTGGACAGTAACGTGGTCTAAACAAGTAGTAGAGGTAGCTGTTACACGGTGTAGGTACATCAGTAAGCTTATGCAGCAGGTACCAGGACAGCATGTCAAGATAATTTTTAGATAGCGAGCCCAGCAGTCGATATCAAATCACCTAGAACAACACATTTAATAAATGTGTTATTTGCTTTATGGATGTTTTCTATTAGTTCCCAGTAACAGATGGGTTGTTCTGGTGAACAGTAGAATGAATGATCCAGTCGGCAGATTTTCTTTAGCTTTAGTTGTAGTCCATAGAAGGCTACAATTATCTTTACTGTCAAGGAGGACTGGGTCATGAAATCCTGACATCTTGATGGCAGGCTCATATTGGTCTGGATTAAACCACGCCTTGAAGACAAAATATTTTACTGATATGGTTCAGCCAGGAAGATATCGACGTGTTTGATTTCAACGTGAACGTAAATGACTCAGTGACCCTGCCATTTAACTGGAAGTGGACTGCTCTCGAAATTCCCTCATCAAAGTAGCCACAAGCTGTGATCCAGTAAGAGCACAGAACTAGCAAATATATCGTTAAGGTTGTATATGCCACAAGGTAAGATTTCTTCTTACTGGGCTGTGCAGAAGAGCAAACACGTCACTTGGTAAATCAAAAGCAGGTAAACACGGAGTGACAAGGTGACTGATGACGAGAAAGATAACCTATTGTACTTTATTTTTAAATTGAACACAAGAGAACGATTCGCTTTGCGTACCGGTCAAGAGATAAGCAGAAAAGAAAAAAGAAAAAATGTACGTAATATTATTGATCAAGTACGCAGCAATGAAGGTAAAAGGCTACCTGTCGGTGTGTCCCAACATAAACTTGCGAAACTGATTTCGATGTTTGCACACTACACCAAGTTAAAGTGAACGCTATCTGAATATTTTTCTGTTACCAAAACTGTTAGCTTTTTACGAGTCCAGTACTTTATTTCCAGTACCGGTTAGGGGTGTAGGGCTGCTGAAGAAAAGGGTTTACCATAAAATTTCTTAGTATGAAAATAGATATTGAGCTCTTTAGTTTCCTAGTGTGCATTGTTGTGCTAATGAACACTTCGAGTTTAGAGTGTGCCTGACTGTGTTAAGAAACACTTCTGTTATTTTTCCTTGCTGACCAAGAAATCTGCTTGAACACAGTCTGCAAGGGGTAAAAGGAATAGCATGGCCCCTAACCTCTTCAGTTCTTATGGGCGTGGGACTGTTGAGAACACGACTTGTCTGTGCGCCAGCATCGGGAGGGCGATACCCATTTGTTTTCCCTCGCCACCTTATTTAATCCATGGTCAGGCAACCATTCGCAGCTGGCTGAAGTGTGCTCCAGCGCACGGGTTTCGAACCAGCCGGTGGCTACGCCTTCGTATTCGGAACGCCAGCGCTCCAACCACTCGTCCCTTCGCTTCGGCAAGGGGGAAGCGTAAGGTAAGAAAGGTATACAGGTAAAGTGTGTATCTTACAGCTGAGAAACATTTTTCCGATAAAAGTGGAACACATGCACATCTGTGTAGGTTGCTGTTTGTACAATAATTAATTAGGAACACCTACGGTCGTACTTGTATACCTCGGAGCCGCATGACAGAAGCGGCTAAGTGGTTGGAGCGCTGACCTCCGAATCCCTAGCCGTTGGTTCGATAGCCGTTCACTGTGGCAAGCCTCCTCTGGTTCACTCAGGTGCTAATGGGTACC
Organism: Lanistes nyassanus; assembly: GCA_004794575.1. Taxonomy (NCBI): domain Eukaryota; kingdom Metazoa; phylum Mollusca; class Gastropoda; order Architaenioglossa; family Ampullariidae; genus Lanistes; species Lanistes nyassanus. The sequence continues at coordinate 107,217 of SMGT01008033.1, read as the reverse complement.
TCACCCAATGGTTATGGAAACTTGAGCAGAAAGGAAGAAGAGGTGGGAAACGCCCTCACGATGCTGGTCCATAAAGAGTTGTGGTTTATGATGACATAACCTACTCTTTGACGGCTTTAAGGTCATGTGGCATACTTGTGTAGGAATATAAATTTATCTAGAGAGCTCACTTAACGTTAGCTTCTGCAATTGTAAGTTTAATGCAGGAGATAACAGACTCAAAAGTTATTACTGACCGAGAGCTTGAACCCTCTTGGCTTAATTACACACGGACAGATATGATTATCGACAAATGATGTGTAGATGATCTATAAAAATGTAGGCATTATTGTTATTTTGAAAGAGCTAAGTCAGTCAGCCATCTGCCATTCAGATGCATCATTTTAAATATCCTCAGAAAGCGAAAGTATGGCCACATCAGTTTCTTCTTAAAAAAAGTGGGACAACGTTCTTCACATAAAATCATCACTTTAGAAGTGCATTCAAGTGACAGTATCATCCTCTGGAGATAAACATTCGTGAGAGCAAGAGCTACGTCAGCAAGCAAATGCGGTCAGTTTCCAAACGTACTGACACCGTGGGTCGATAACCATGAACAAAATCTCATTCTGTGACCAGTCTAGTTTTCCCCAGTCACTTGATCAATCAGTTGTCGCTTATTCACCGTCATTGATAACGTCATCAGTTAGACTGCTTGAGATTTATTCGCAGCGCCCTCAGCTGTTGTGGTTGTAAACGGATTGTAATGTGGCAACTTCTGTTACGCCTGTTTCACACGTTTCGATTAACTGCATTTCTTAAACGGAAGATTGTATCTGTTAGGATGTTTATTGGTCGGGTTAAGAAGTCCTTGGGGCCTAATCTTCTTGTCCTCCAGCTGATGCAAACTTGCATATCCAGTGTAAAAGCATGGATGGTTCATAACAGACTAAAGTTGAAGGACGAAAAAACAGAGGCTCTTCTATTCAGTAAAAGAAATGCTGGAGTGACAGAATATCCCACAGCAGTTCGAATTGGTGATGTCGACATCCCTTTCGCCGACTCTGCAAGAAACCTCGGTGTTATTATTACCTCTAACATGACACTCGACAAACACATTTCCAACATATGCAGATCCGCTTATTCTGAACTCAGAAAAATGAGCAGCTTCCGTCACCTTCTGTCCGATCAGGTTGCAAACACATTTGTATGTGCCTACGTTCTGTCTAAACTCGACTACTGCAATTCCTTGCTAGCTGTCTGTCCTCTGTATCTGCTACAGAAGTTACAGAACTTCAAAACTCGGCCGCTCGCCTTGTCCTGAAAGCGCGCAAAACGGACCATGCCACACCTCTCCTTCGCACTCTGCACTGGCTCCCCATTCAGGCTCGCATCGACTACAAGTTGTCTACTCTCTGTTTCAATTTTTTCACCGGTGCATGCCCCAGCTACTTTTCAGAACTTCCTGCAATCTACACTCCAGTGAGACAGCTCCGTTCCTCTTCCGACGATCGCATTCTCTCAGTACCCCGCATCAGGACAAAAACATATGGACAGCGCATGTTCACCTTCTCGGCATCCACCCAATGGAATTCACTTCCCCACAACATTCGCCACTCCCCATCACTGCAGACTTTCAAACGAAACTTAAAAACTTTTCTTTTCCGAAAGTACCTTGACTGACGTCCCGATTGCCTGTGTGCATTAACTTACAACTTTCTCTGTTCGTCGTCTCTTATGATACTTTTCCACCCATCTGTGACTGAAGGACGATCTGTTTCCCAACCTGTTGGTCAGTGGTGCGTTCATCTCTCCCTCTGTGTGTGTTCGTTGTTTTCACTAGCGTGTCTGTGTCCATCGTCCGCGCGAAGTGTGCATGAAATGTGTTCTCGCGCGTTAAAAATCCACATTTTATTTTATTTATTTTTATTTTAATCTGATATTTTGTAATAAAGCTCCAACTGAATTTCTGCCGGTGAGACGTCTACCACCCGTTAATTTTCACAAAGGCTGCAGAAAATATCTTCGCCTTTACACACGATCAAGCTCCGTTTCGAGCTAGTCTCACTGCAGACGAGAGGGCTAGTTTCACTCCACGTGCCGTCCAGCTTAAGTTGCGCCCACCGAGTTCTGACCCTGCAGACGGCCAAATAAATGCACAACTACTGCTTGACAAAAATAGAGACAATTCCCGCCAACGAAACGAAACCATGTAAAATCATCTAGAATATAGGAAGGTTTTTTTTCCTTTGGACGGGAAGACTTTGATTCACAATTTCTTAACTCCACCCCTCCGTTTGGCACACCAATGTTGACAACAACCACCTCCTTGGGTAGCATCGTATCCAGAATCCAGAGCCATTACGACACAGTCTTTAAGCCTGTCACTGGAAGTATCTTTTTATCCCTGGAAGAGGCTAGGGGCGATTCTTATTTTCAGCCAGCCATCCCCGTCAGACGCAGCGCTAATCTGGACGTCACCTTCAGCTTTGTCACGAGAAGTAAACAGCGAATCTTCGAGACCTTGAGGTGAATCCATTTTTAGCCAGTCATCGCTGTGAGATCCTCCCACCGCTGTTGCCGCCCTGGAAGCTGTCGATCACATGAAGACTCTTGTCCCGGGAACCGGTCTGCTCCGATTATAAATCGATGGCTGTGTATTCGGTTCTTGCATGAACTCCCTGCAGCAAAGGCGCGTCTCGTGAGGTGATAGCCTCGCGCTCTGCTTGCTTCAGGGACACATCAGGCTCACCGTCAACATCTCAGTCTTCGTGAAGATCAAGGATGTCCAGAGGTAGCAGCCTACGGTACTGGCTTGCGACATCCCCTTAGGGGAGCAGGAACGGTCGATGTCACAGGACTAATGTTTTTATGAAACGAAATCCTTGTCACTGGTCAGACATCCTCTTTGTTCTGGATTTTCAGTAACTTGTATTATTATTATTATAATAAAGAAAGAGCTCACGAACACATGACAGGCTTTGAGTGAAAACGGTTTGTAATCTGAAGTGACACAACGCATGGCAATCAGCATAGATGGAGCTTCGTGTGACACAAGGGATATGTGAGTTAGAACTCAGTTTCCTTGCTTGCAAATCACAGAATAAAAAGTACTTCTCACACATTCGAAGGATTTTTTTCGCGAGAAACGCATGCACACTTCGACGACATTAAGTGCCTTCTCCTGTGCAATATGTGCTGTGGTAACATGTCAGCAACAAACACATTTATCAGTGATAATATAAACCGATATTCAAAGAAATCGTCCGCGTCTAAGGACAGAAAGGTAAGCGTAAGGTAAAAAAAAGTCTTTATCTTGGCTGAGTTAGCTTATAATAAAACGATTTTTGAATTTTGGCTTTTTTTTTGCAAAATAGACTATGAAACGTTTCTCTAAACCTTGAACCCGTCCAATAATAGACGACAAAATTGAGGGACAAGCCGAGGTAGAAACTCATTTCTGCACAGCTGACGCATGCGGAGTACAAACTTCGGTACTGTCCGTTAATATTGAAGCTGACTATGAACAGCGGAAGAATTCGGACCAAAACTGATGGCATAGAGAAAACGAGAAACTGCAGAGACAAAAGGAGTAGCATTTTAGTTAGAGCCATCTCCCTTCTAGAATCGGCCGTTGAGGTCTCTTTCCTCCAAGAAACGATTTGCCAGAGTTTGACGGATGTCACGAGGGTGGCAATTAACACTACGAAGGGGCACCCCACCGAAATGGCAAATCCATAAAACGTCCCATCTAAAATGTCCAGCCAACCTTTGTTTTTCACTCCAAATTCTGATATGTACACACCCAGATATGTTACCTCCCTGCGGAGGTCTTTAAAGCACACGACTGAAAACCTTGCTGTGACGACAAGCCGCAGGAAGCCGATCAAAGGAATGGTAATGGCGATGAAGGCTGCAATGGTTCTGTGTTTCAATATACGCTTGGCACGGAGTGGAAAGAGAACACACAGACACCTGTCTATCGCTATCACAGCAGACATGAACATGGAGCTGTAGCAAAAGCTGTAGAAGAGCATCATCTTGTTGTTCATTAGAAATGTGGAAAGTGGTCCGGCTCTGTCGTAAGTTTTGAAGAGCGTGATCGACTGTTCAAAGTAGATAAGAAAATAGAACGAAACGTGGATAAAATTCACGAGGGATAGAGCAAACAGACAAAGAATCACGCGATCTTTAAGACCCTGTTTGCAGAAAACGGCGATATTTGCTGAATTAGACGGGCCTCCAAACAGGAAAACCACGGGTATAAAAATACCCGCTCTTATCTTAGAGATGAGGAAGTCTGTTTCTGGGCTGATCACATCGCCACTGCCATCGGACAACGAGACAGCGATGCACTTACTAGAAAGAGCGGTTTTATTTATCGTTACAATATCCGGGGTTGAGGAATTAATTTTGGCTAGTTCTGTCAGGTTCCAATCCATTTCTTAAAAGATACCGTGGTCCTGTTTCACTTGTTGGACAGAAATGTCGCGGCAAGGACTTGCATGATTCCTCAACCTATCCAGAATAAGCAGAAACTAGATGCGGCATCAGCCGTCTTTTATGAATGGGTTAAAGCTGTCATGATAAGAATTTTAAAAAAAGATCTTAAAAGTTTTTTTCTTATTTCCTTTTTATTCAAAATAATTCAAAAATGTACAGAAGCTTTCTTGCCGAAGTTAATTAAAAGTTTGTCATTCCTGCTGAGTAGAGTAATATTCTTTTTACATGATACCGGTTAGAAGGGAGAGAAAAAACGATAATATAGTTAATTATTTCTTATTGCGTTGCACAGAAGCCTCAGAAATACCTTGCGCTGGCACGCACTCACGCACGCGCATGTTGCTTCTTACAAACTATGCTGTCTTCATTTAAAAAAAAACGTATTCAGCATACTTATGAATGCATTTAAAGTGCTATCGGAATTTTGTCCTCCCATGTCCTAGTAGTTCAAAAGACGCAGTTTCATCTTTGTGTCGTTAAGAAAAATAATGATTAAAAGTATCTACCTAGAATCCGCCTTTCACAAAAAAAGTATGTATAACAGTAGCTATTTTATGATATATAATCTATAATCGGGCATGTACTTATTGTTAAAAGTACATTAACAAGTTCATTTATTTGGAAAAATAGTTTTAAATGAGAAAATCCCCGTATTTTTATAAAATACAAAAAAGCAAATCTTAAATATATATATTTTTTCCATTTTTAGTTAACATTAAAAAAATATACATTAATCACAGGTTTGTAATTCATGGTTAAAAACTAAGATTATTAAAAAAATTAAAAGGGTTGTGTGTGTGAGAGAGACATAGAGAGTGAGAGAGAGTGTGTGTGTGTGAGAGAGTGAGAGAGTGCGTGTGTGTGTGGTGGGCCTTAGAAAATAGCAGATACGTGCCTTTACGTACCACCACACGCAGCCTTTGATCAGAGAATTAATAAAGAACAAATGAGGACCAGCGCTTAAATTATCCTTGCTACGTGTTTGGGTACGATAAGCTCCCTTGGGCACATGCGTCTGCATACGGCTATGTATAGCGCTGCCAGTACCTTTGTTGATCAGAGAAGCTGAATTTACTTTTAATACCAACTACGCCACAGTCCGAAATCAGAAATTAGAAATAGTTTCTAGGCAAAATAAACTGGAAGGACGGTGATTAAATATGCTCGAGTGATGGATCTGTTGACGGTAATGCTTATATGTTGCAAACGGAAGATCTCCTTTCGATCTAAGATATTGTCCCCATTCTGCCCAATGAGGATTTTTTGAAAGTCTGTATCGGGAAATGTTTTGTGTTTTGGATTGAAACAAATTTTGTTTAGAGACAACCGGATTCATTCTTTAGTGCTATTTTTAGAAACAGGAGGATGTATGGCGTGATTTACCGCCACCACTGCCAGCACGACGGCCTCACCGCCACCACTCTCGCTACCACTACTTCCACAGCAGTCTTGGCGTCATTAGATGAAAGATCGGTGGGGATAGGGTGAAGAAATTTCTCTAATTCTGTTCGGCACGGGCGGTCTACTGTCTTGGACTGCGAAAGGATGCACGCTCACTCATACATACAATACTGGGGTGGCTTGCATGAGCGTTTGTATCTGCACTTCCGGTCATAAGAGTGGTCCTAAACCCCATTCGCTCCGTGTATTTTAGGCACGACTTTATGTATGATCAGGATATATGAACCCGAGAGACTTACTAAGTAATACGAAGCTAGCCGAGGGACTTACTAATACACTAAAGTAGTACTATCAGTAGTACTAGTACACCAGTACCGTGGCGTTTTCTGCATTGTAAACAAGTCGGTACCTAAACTCTAAACCCATCCCTACCCCTTCGTATTCCCCCAATCCCACGCCGAGTAAAGTTTTAAAACTTAGGATGGTTTGCAGAAGACAAGGATGCTTATCAAGTTAGACTGCAATCCAACACGGTAAACCAGACTGAAGTGTTGAAGCTCGCAGCGTCATTTCTAGAGAAATCGTGAAATTGCAATAGATTTATTCTTTCTTTTTCCAGACAGAAACGGTACAACAAATTAATGAATGTTGCAGATTAACAAAAGTTTTGACACATTTGTAGCTCCCATGTTCGAACAAGGACACCAGTGTTACAAATATTAAGGTGCCCTGTGGTAGAAAATCATGCATATATATAATTTTATTGGCTAGAAGGGCTGTTTTTAATACAAGTAATAAAATTCTTTACCACGAAAGAATATACCTTTATAAATATCACAAGCACTTACGTATGCCCCCCCACACACACCCTCACACACAAGCACGCACATAGGCGCGCGCGAAAACACATCTATACACACACGAACATACCCATATGCGTGTTTTCTTGAAATCGTTTAAAGACTTACTTGTCCCAGTTTTTACTAAAATAACCTAACAAAACTGTCGATGTACCAAATTCGATTTTTTCCAAAAGAGAAAAATAAGAGATTGGTAATTGATATGCGTTTTATTTAATGAAAACACCACCTTTTCAAAATTCAGTGGTACAATATAGACTGTGTAAATAATTAAATTTCTTTAAAAGAAAATTTTAGTTACAAGTCAAATTTTGTGGCAATATATAAACATTGACCAACGCGAACATACAATACATCAGTTCTTAGTACATTTTCATCGACTGCCATTTCAAGCTATTTTGTGGACAAAAACGTGTAAACAGCAAAAAGGATTTTAATACATTATTTTGATGTTTGAAATAAATATGAAACCCTAAGACTTTATTTCCTTTTTTAGATAAAGATTTCCTTCTCCGACGTTTTGGAACAAAGAAGTACATAATGATTTTCTTTCTTGGTTTTCGTTGGTCTCTGCTTTTCGTCCTTTATTTCTTTTTTGTTTTTGTTTAGTTTTCTTTGTATGGGAGGCTTTGACTATTCGTGACGCAAGCAGGTGATCGATGATCACAATCAATCACGGATATTAGCAAAGTAAACGTCGCAGTTACTAGAAAGAAAGAGATGGGAGGGGGGCAAAATGAATACGATGCGATAGAGTAGAAATGTGTGTTGACGACACTTCATCAAAAGACTGTAGGAGTACTAGGTATGCGAGTGGATAACACTGAATAAAGACTTCCTCAGCAGCGCAATTTCTCAGGCATAGGTGGCCAACCTGTTGCCCGCGAGTCGCATGCAGCCCTCAAACTCTCCTAGCGGCTCGCGGAGGGTCTCTCTCTCTCTCTTTCTCTCTCTCTAATATTTTTCTTACTTTTTGATAGCTTTTGATAAAATTTTGATAAAGTTTAGAAATTTGTCGAAAATTTAATTGAAATAGATCAGGTTGGCCACCCCTGTCTTAAAGGCTTTCGATATCAGTTTCGGCAGGAAACATCTATAACAATATGCCATCAGAAAGCGGTTGGAAAAATGAAAGTTCCGGGAAGACCTGGCTGCGCAGCAGGAACGTCAGTTACACAGACGATGAGAAACGCTAGTGCGTCGTTCAGCCTGATTACATCCATCGGCAGTTAACGTTAAGCAATTCTGTTGAGGGAACCAATGATTGAGGGCTGTCCCTGCATTAATTTTGTCCAGCCATCGTTTTGAGAGAAACGCTTTTCTTTGAAAGGGGGGGGGGGCACCGCAGATATATTAGGAATGCTGCATGATAGAAATGTTATACCTGGAGTTCATTTTCAGGATGGGAAACATTCCGTCGACGGTTATGTTTATGGACCTTCTGTAATAAAGTGTGCTCAAGACATTCGCCACAGAATGGCTCTCTAACCAGACAGTATGTGTCTAAGTGCAAGCCTGCAGAAGACACGCTTTCCAGATCACCAGTGTAACCGTTGTTGTATCTGTTGTTTAAAATGAATTCTAATCAGCGGCAAACATCGATGTGCGTGTATTGTCCGCAAGAAGTGTGCATCTTATAAAGACATACTTTCGCTAGTTATAACTCTTTCGCGCACACCACGGGCAGCCGCCAGACGTGCACTGTAAGATATCAGACAATGTGCACAAATCAAAAGCGGGTAAATGACAATGCAAAACTGAAAGGTGAAAAACCGCAGTGCACGTGCAAACTTTAGAGGGCCATTAGGTCGCTGCAGGAAGGCATCGGGTTCCGGGAAACGAGTCTGAAATAATATTCCCACCGATTTGGGGCGCTCATGGTCAAGGTTTGACTTATAGTTATCTGTTGTTGTGGTTAGCAACCGGCACGCGCATGCGCAGCGCAAATGAGACACCGCGCAAGCGTGCCCCAGGTCGATGGGAATTCCAAACTCGCGTCTGGGAAGTTAGTTGGCAATTGGGAGTATCCCATTCAGGCATTAAGACATTATGAGACAGGTACAACCAAGCAGTGTCAGCAGGCGCATATCTGTGGTGTGCACGAGCGCGCCAGCAGTGGTTTCCACGCATACCGACGTTGAGTGTTGCAGCATGAAACTAAATGCATCCAAATGTACGAGGTGGGGTGTTGTGTTCTTGCAAATCACAACCGTCCGTTACCTGCCTGTCAATGTGCAGCTGGTCATTCAATTCTTTTGAGCGGTATATAAATAAATAAATAAAGCCTACACCCAGAAGATCTTGGTAAAGTGGGTACAACTGCTAATCAGTTTGGTTTGGAAATGCATCTGCAATATAAGTTAAATTTTAGGCAATCTGCAGAACTGATACATGCCACCCAGCAGGAATCCAACAACCGAAATTTTTATAAGTTCCTTTGAGAAAAAACTGAGATGGTTTCCTAAACCTAGAACTGAAACAATGGTCGATTTGGCGTCTCATTTAGCCAGTTCCCCTACATTTCGTGTTCAAAGCGTGCTTTCTTTAACCACAGTATACAGCGCGCTCGTTTTCACGCAGTCTTTAAGCATCATCGTAAAGTGCTCAACCCGGACGGCTCATAGCCAATGTTAGTGCCACCTGGTCCTGGGTTATTTTCCTGTTCACTTTTCTTTTCACGTATTGTTCCTGTGCCATAGTACGGATTTTTAATGCGCATTTCGTGCCCCAAGATGGATATATCATCTTCAGCGCACGATAACGGAATCTCTACCGCTTTCGTGAGAAATACGGTAGGTATCTTTCTATCTCTATAACGACAGTCCAAGACAGATCGTAGCAGCTAGAGGCTACGGTTCGCCTATTGGTTTTCGAACCCAGCAAGGGGGTTTGACCCCCTTCTGTATGAACAAAAGCTTGCGAGCATGCATGTCGATAAAACTGTCGTTGATATTTCTTGTCGGACGTGCACAGTGTCAGTTGCCGTCTCCAGTAAGTTTTTGTAATGCCCTCTGTTGCGTTACGGAAGGTTTTCCTACAGCGCTGCTGTTTAAGAATTATGTTCTTTTTAATGCATCTCTATGTAGCATTGTAATTGTTCATTCACGAGAAAGCTGACACGGTAATGACGCAATAAGTAAACGCAGTGTGAGGGGCAAAAGACGTCATTTCGATTGTCAAATACACGTAATACTCGGTCCCCTCCAGCCAATGAGAAGAGAGGATGTTGGTTGCGAGGGGGGACGGAAGAAATTTCGGTGGGGTTTAACGTTTGATCGAGGAGACAAGCAGAAACTTTCAGAGAGGTTAGACGTATTCCTGAGGGAGGGAGAGTCAACGGGCTATCTGTCACTATACGTCCTCCGTTGACGGCTGATTCCGTGTAGTTATTCAGAAAACAATCGTGAGATTGCTGTTAGCTTGGTTTGGTTTTGACGTGAGAAGGAGTTTGCACTTCTACATCAAATTTGTTCGTCAGCTTTCTCAAGTGATAGGAAGAGACGAAATTTATCGTTAGGCCTTCGAAGGGCTGAAGACTTAACGGCCAAGACGCTAACAGCAGTATATATATCTCCGATCAACTGTTACTCATTATACGACCTAATAGTAGGCCGTGAGTGTGCGGACGAACGAACTTTTTTCACTAGCGAGAGTGGAAAGTTCATATAGATCTGAAATCTATACAAAGCAAGGAATTACCCGTAACGGTCAGACAAGGTCGTCCAAGGACAAAGAAACAGTCTGTATCGTACGTTGCCTGTGATCCGAGGTTCCTGTTACCTGTGGACCAGATCGTTCAACTGAGGTCAACTGGCTTGGCAAGACTGGACTTCACTTCGCCTTTCGCCTCGCTGTCAGATTGTCCCGAGTCTACATTCCATTGACTAAACATTTGCGTTTCTGTAAATTACGTCTACAGACTTCAACCATTGTCTCCTGCACATAATCCACTACTGCGGTCTACGTGTTAACGTGAACGAACACTGGTGTATCTATTCCATTCTTGACTGGATTATAATTCTGTGCCGGTTTGGAATAACTTTACACATCCGCAAGTAGACTTGTGATTTATACTTGTTCAACTGTAATCCAGTTGTATTACTGTTCTGCAAGTTATAACACTCCACACATTGTAGCTATCACACACACACACACACACACACACACACACACACACACGCACATACACACGCATTTGTTTCATATTTGTTCATCTATCTCTCTTCTTCCTCTACTATCCTTCTTATTGTTTATAGTTCAATAAATGTGTTAATTTATCTGGTCGTGTACCTTTTGATTGAAAAGGTGGGGTCTGCTTAGGTGTCTATAATTCTTATTTCTTCCCTAAAAATACAGCACACCCTACAAAACGTTACACCCTCTGACAAAGTGTGATAGCTGCGGCCATACTATGCACGGACCGTCATCTCGAACTGTGGTAGTAGACTTTGAACAAGCAGGACTTAACTTCTGTATTGCAGGGGAGGCTGATCTTAATTGTCGACTGTCTTCTCCAGGCAACACTTTGCAATGGTTTAGCCAACGTCAGCAGGATGGCGATTGACACCACATAAGGGCATCGCACCGAAATGACAAACCCACAGAATAATCTGTCTAAATTGTCTGACTAAAGATAACTCCAACAAAGGTACTGACAGTGCTCAACATAGCCGTATGCAGACGCATGTGACCAAGAGAGCTTACTGTACCCAAACACGTAGCAAAGAGAGGGCCGAAAGAAAGGAACTTTGAGGATCTGCCAAGTTCCTTTCTTTCGGCCCTCTCTTTGCTACGTGTTTGGGTACAGTAAGCTCTCTTGGTCACATGCGTCTGCATACGGCTATGTTGAGCGCTGCCTACTCTTTGTTGGAGTTATCTTTAGATAATTTAAGCGTTCGGTTCTCATTTGCTCTTTATTAATTATGTCTGACCAAAGATTTGTTATTCACCCCAAATTCCATGATGTAAGCTATCACTCGTATGTCAGCAAAACAAACGCCTGAGTTACAACTAGTCTCAGGAACCTAATCAAGAGTACGGCAATTTAAATAAAAACAACAATGCTTTTATATTTTAAAATCTGTTTAGCACGAGGACAACAGACACCTGTCCAACGCAATCAGCATACAGACATAAACATCAATCTGAAGAAAAAGCTGTAACAAAAAATCATTAATTGTTGTTTCATACATCTATCCACCCAGGTAGATCAGAACATGAAACGTAGAGAAAATCCACAAGACGTAGAGCAAACAAGCAGAAAGACGCACAGTCCTTGAGACCCTGTTTGCAGAAAACAAGAATGCTTATTATGTTAGACGGCACGTTAAGAAAAGGTAAATCACAAGTATAAGAACAGAAGCTTTTGTTTTAGAGATCAGGAACTCTTGTACGCGATTGATCAAGTCGCTCTTGCCTTCAGTTGACGGTGTATTGATGCAGCAGTGAAGTGACACGATTTAATAGCGTTTTGCCTACAATGCGCAAGAAATTGATTAATGCAAGCATCAACAAAGCCAGTTTATTCTTTCCCTGTAGGCACCATGTCTTAATGGCAGTAGTATGGTGTCAGCGAAATCTTTTTACCTCTTCCAGTGGCCTTAACTCATAAGACAACAGATGCCTCCCTGCGTGTGAAACGTCTGTGTGTGTGTGTGTGGTGAGTGCGTGAGCGTGCGAGCGTGCGTGCGTGCGTGTGTGTGTGGAGGGTGAGTGCGTGTGCGTGCGTGTTTGTATGTGTGTGTGAGAACCACGATCGTGCGTCCCTGTGCGTGCGTGAGCGCGCATCAGTGCAACTTTCACTCGTCGAATCCATGTCAACCTGGATAGACTGTTCGTCTATTTACCATCGGTCTGACACCATTCTTTAGTGTTATTAAACGATCCGCTTGGATTCGTCTTTGTCCTCCAAACACATTTCCATGGAAACAAGGATTGAACTGTCTTCCTGAATCTGGATCCCATAAAATAATACACAAAAAAGTTCAGCAAAGATCCGGTATGCAAACTTATTTCTGCAAAGCTTATGCACGCTACGAAAAAAAGTCGATACTTTCCGTTGAAACTAAACCCGCTATCAAACAGCGGAAGGATTGTCAGGATAAATGATGGAAGAGAAAATATCACGAATTCCAGAGACAAAACTATTAGCATCTTGGTTACTATCGTTTCCTTTTTTGAATCGGCCGTTGAAATAAGCTTTCTCCAGGTAATAGTTTGCCAAACCTTCACGGAGGTAATGATGGTAGCTGTAAGGACGACCAAAGGACATCCGACTGAACTGCCAAACCCGTAGAAGACACCATCAATAATTTCAAGCAACGCCTTGTTCCTCACTCCATACTCTGTGACAGACACAGTCCTGAACATTTCTCTGTTTTTAATGTTGAAAGCACATACGACTCTGTATTTTGCAGTCACAACCAGCCGGAGAAAGCCGGTTGAAAATACGCTTATTCCAAGAAATATGGCTGTCCTTTTCGTTGTCAGTAAATCTTTGACTCGTAGTGGAAACAAAACACAAAAGCATCTATCGATTGCAATAAGTGCCACCATGAACATCGAGCTGTACGAGAAGTTGTAAAACAGGAGTACCGTACTGTTCATGAAAAACTCGAAAACAGGTCCGTACTTAATGTTGGACTGGAATATAAACATCTGTTCACTGTGCATTAGAAAAAAGAAGGAAATGCTGATGAAATCCACAGCAGATAGAGTAAAGAGACACAGATTAACCCTGTCCTTGACACCCAATTTATAAAAGACTGCAATGCAGAGCAGGTTTGTCGGACCTCCTAAAAGGTACAAAAATGGAATAAAGATAGCAGCTTTTAATTTAAAAATTAGAAATTCTGTCTCTGGACTGATCAGATCTCCAGGTTCTTCAGGCGCTGACACGGGCATGCAGTTCTCGATATCCTGACCGCTATAATTTATCGAGCTCTGATCTTGCCAAGCAAGTGTGCCGTTCATTAAACTCGTGGTAGCTTCTGCCATCAGCATCACGAGTTCAGCGAATTTACGCGCTTATGTAACATCCCACGTGTATATGAGAAAATGGCTCAGCCTTAAGAATGTTGCTAGCGGTTATGGAATTAAGCCATACCAATGTTGAAAAATCCTAAGGAGACAAGATTCACAACTGTATATATCACTAAAGACAAGGATATCGCTTCTTTTGCATTTCTTTGTATTGGAATATTTAATTGAATCCTGTAAGACCAGCAAAGGAACACAACGATACTAATTAGAGACAACCGCGCACATCACATAATTGCAAATTTGCATACCAACGCATTGCCACACGGAGGACTTCGACGATAAGACGCAACAAGACATCGACGCAAACCCACGCATGCACGTACAGACAATGTATTTTTTAAAAAATATTTTTGGGCGAAGTCTTTCATTTCTTCCTTGTGCAAACACACAATTACAAATACTGTAAAATTATGTTTCGACAAAACTTCAACCTTGCAGTGTTGACTTTCTCTGTTTTAGTTTTTTCATATTCTCTGTACTAGGTATTGAGCTTTTTTTTGCTTTGCTTGTAGAAAAAAATGTGATTTTAAAATCAGTGTAATGATGTTTGATATTAAATTTTTCTCTTGTTGCACCTGGGGTTTAAGGTTTAATTTTATAGCCAAAATGTATCAGATTACCTATATTTTTGTGATGATATGTTATCAGTGTGATTTGTATTTCTTTCTCTAGACACTGACGCATGAAATGTCAGTTACAGACTGGCTTCGCGTAGACTTCACTACTTCACTACGTGCACAATCGTCTCAATAAGGCACGACAGTAACGGTAAATGCACCACCTCCTGTTACCACTCTGCTGAGCCAAACGTTCCGGGATACGATGTGTATGCTATACACGTGTCAGCCATGACGGAACTGTTTACCTCTTGGAAACCAGGAAATGGCATTGGGAGTGGTGGTACAATAGATGCTAATATATATATATATAATAAATAACAAGCATAGCCCCCGAGAAAACATTTGACACCTCTGGATCTTGGATTGACTTTAGAATGGCTTCAAGAGCGGATTTCTGGCAGTGAAATTTTCAAATGGACTGGGGATCTGTCATTAGGTCATTCAGAAACTATGCGAACGAATGCAGGCAGTGGGAAGCATGGAGCAACGCCCTCTGTCCGTATGGACCAGAATAACGTCGTTTATTCAAAATAAATGTATACAGCTTGCTGCAGATATTAAGAAGAGTTATTGTAGTTATGTAGTTGGATCATTTAAATTTTTTTTTGAATAGTGGGTGTATGATTGCTTCTGACCAAACCTCTGGAAATTGGCCGGTAGAGAACATATAATGAAACAGCTCTACAAGGAAAGGGTGGATTGTGTCAGCACCGTCTTTTAATAGCTCAGGTATTACGCCATCGGGACCGGCGGCTTTAAGGTGCTTTAAGTGTTTGATTGCAGCCGCTACTTCTGCAGGTGAGATTTTTCTGTCAAGGAGTTCATCACTGGAGGCTACGCTTGTATCATTGTCTAGAGAGTCAGACTGGATATCTAACTGATCGCTGGTAGATGCTGGGACTCTAAACGTTCACTGACCGCCATTGCTTGGGGCAAACTTATTATACATCTAGAAAGGATAAAATAGTCCACAACGCTGCATCCCGACTGGGAGATATATGTGTAACTGCCCGACTGATCGCCGTTGCATGTCCCGTTTAGAATCTAAAGATCAAACAGTGAGCACAGCTCAAGTAGCAGTTCACCATAATCATTTAGGCCACAATCTTGTGAGTGCCTAACAGTATTTGAGGCTTTCTGTTGGTCTAAGGGGTCCATTGACAAATCAATATGCATAGGAGACATATTTGACGTCCTTGCGTTTAGGTCTTCACAAATTATGAACTTTGTCATAAGTTTTTGTAATTGCAAGCAAACAGTGCTCTAAAATGACATACGGTTAGCAAAATCAGACACATCATAAAAAGGGGAGTCAGCAGGTGGTAGATAAGTGCACACAAGGTATATCGCATTATCTGTACTAAAAAGTCTTGAAATTTCTAACACACTAACATTATCACATTGAATTTCGATTCGTCTAACGACTTTACCCAAGTCCTTCATGAAAAGCAAAATATCCCCCGGAGTGTAGACACTGCCCAGTGGATAACTGGCTGTCATTTCCTCTGTGCTGTGGATCTGAGTCATCACTGGTATGGTGAACACTGTTGACCTGTGTCATCGAAAGCGTGGTGTGCAGAACCTGGGGGTAGGTAGTGCTACTGGGTAATGGTGTTTGGATTTGCTCATCTGACACTGGCGGAAGTTCGTCTCCAAATGCACCATCACCAAAACACTTGGCAACATTGGAGGGATGCTCTGTGGTACAACTGTCGTCGTCGTCACTGGTTCCACCTTTTCCATGGGTGTTGATGGCGTGGGGCTGGGACAGGGTGTTAATGGCGTGGGGCTGGGACAGGGTGTTAATGACGTGGGGCTGGGACAGGGTGTTAATGGCGTGGGGCTGGGACAGGGTGTTAATGGCGTGGGGCTGGGACAGGGTGTTAATGACGTGGGGCTGGGACAGGGTGTTAATGGCGTGGGGCTGGGACAGGGTGTTAATGGCGTGGGGCTGGGACAGGGTGCGTCTGGCTTCCGTAATGAACCTCCCGTTTTTGTAGTAGGAATAAATACCCTCTTGACGGGCATTTCAGATGTTCTGTCTCGGTCGTTTGGTCAAATCCGAAGCTACTCTAATACCCGCTTCTCTTAATTTGTCCTTGACTGTCTTGCTGCCCATTATAAGCATTTTATTAGTCCAGCGATAAAAACTCACTATAATCGGTCTGGGTCTGGTATCTCCAGGTTTCGTCTTGCCGAGGCGATGGGCCCGCACTATGTCATTGTCTGTGTTCCATGATCTGTCAGAACAAAGTTTATTTAGAAGGCAGAACATCTTGTTGGCGCAGCCTCCATAGTTTTCCTCCTTGCCTTCCGGGACACCAAACAATTTGACATTATTTCTTCGTGACGCATACCTCCAGTTTATCCACCTGTTCTTCCAACTCGCTCACACGTCCGGCTATCAGTTCATTTTCTCTCCTAAGGGACTCGATTTGCCTTTTACTGACACTCAATTGCTTGTTGATCGCTGTGACGTTTTGTTGGAGCCCAGAAATGTTTCTCATCAAACTTTGGTGCGATGATTGTATGTGGTCTGAGATTTAACTGGTGATCGAGTCTTTGATGCCATGAAATTGGCTGTCTATAGAAGATAACAGACTTACTTGCGATTGCTCCAGGCGCGATATTGAGCTAATGGGAGTAGAGAGTGTTAGGGCGATATCTTCTCCAGTTTGTTGTCCGAGTGTAGAACAGACCGTAGCTGTACCGGTGTAGTCCTCTGTACATTGCTTGGTCTGACCAGATACATTCGCAGTCAGCGCTTCTGTTGTTTTGCTGTCTGAATCCTCTAGAGTAGCTGGAGAAGACATTCCACTGATTGGGCCTGGATTGGGCATAGGAGGAGGCTCGCTATGACAACGTCACCCGAGCATAGGAGAAGGCTCGCTATGATGACGTCACCCGAGCATAGGAGAAGGCTCGCTATGATGACGTCACCCGAGCATAGGAGAAGGCTCGCTATGATGACGTCACCCGAGCATAGGAGGAGGCTCGCTATGACAACGTCACCGAGCATAGGAGGAGGCTTGCTATGATGACTGCCAGTAGTGCGCACTGCGCACGCGCTGTCTTCACCTTGGCCTTTAGCACAGCCGGGGCCATGGCCCTTCGCTGCATGAAGTGGAGAAAATGCCATAAAAACATCAACAAGGCTCAGGGAAAGGCGTATTTTCCACTGGCATGATGTCGGGCACAACAAAGCACAGTTGATGAAGCAAAGTGTTGCTGGTAAATCCAAATAAGTTAATTTAAGTATTTCAAACAGATGCGATCTAAACCACGTATAGCCTGACCTGTGAACAATGCTCACTGCATAAACAAGGAGAGCGAGAGAGAACAGACAGAGAAAAGAGGTTGCAGTGGGGTTGCAGGGAATTTTTAAAATCTTTCTTTTAAAACTCGATGCCAGCAAGCACTTTAGAATGAATTGCTCAAGAGGTGGGAAGGAAACATAACTTGAGATTCAAACTTACAGTCAACCATGTAACCGCAAAATATCGAGTGGCGCTAAAAATGAAGTCTGTGAATGATAAAGCTAATGTGGTCATCCTCGTGTAAAGCACAGAGTGCTCAGCACACTGGGGACTAATCACATTAAACAACAACAACAAAAAAAAGGTCTGGATGAAAAATACAAACCATGACGTGCAGTTTGCTGTCTGTCTTGCAAACTCTGGTTGTCCAGCTCTCGACTGGTTGACCCGAGCTTCTTGAATAAGAGATGGTCAATACACAATGGAGCAAATGCTTTTCTTGTTGACCGAACGCTCCGTGTTATAAGTTTTGCGTCTTCCGTTTGGCAAGATTGTAGAGTTTGATTTGTCTACTGTTTGCACTCCCAGCGCGCCTTGTCCAGGAAAGATGGTAATAAGCACCTTCTGCGGAACAAAACCTTGTTACAGTTATCTTCCTGGTTTCTGTGTTAGAGATGTATAAAATGGAGAATAAATATGTCAGTAGAACGTTTAGTACTGTCACTGATCATGTCTTCATCTAGTAATGTAATGCGGTAGCTGACAGAGACTGTCTGAAGAGAATCTGGATATTACGTAAATAGATGGGGGAGATTTAATACAGATTTCGCCTTTTGCCTGTTTGTTCAGACTTTCAGTTTTGCACTATTACATTTATTAAAAAGAAAAGTCATATCTTAACCTGAACAAAACTTTACTTTTCAGTCTGATTTTGTTCGTTTGGATGTAAAGCCACGTTGGTTGCCTAACCTCGAAAGCGGCTGGAATGGTTTGTCACGTTACAGAGCATTACGCCATTACATAAATCATAAGAAAGACAATGTAGCAGCTTAATGTATGGGGATGGCCAAAAGGAGGCTGCGGAAAGATTAATCCAGGAAACAATCACTGGCAAATCCTAGATTCGAACCTGCAAACCTTCCATATGTTATCCCGCAGCTCTTTCCGCATAGCCTTTAAAGCCGTCCCGTGATTTATATCAGGAACTGTCTCCTGACTGAGGTATCACTTGGAGTGACACTGAGTTAAGTTGGTGTTAAAACAACATTTCATAAAAAGATTTGCAAATGTAAGACGTGCTTAATATCGCGCAGTTACCTTTCCTGAACTTCATTTTATTTGCCCCGAAATGTAGTGGGATCATAATTAATTAATATTGAATAAAAGTTCCCTACTCATTTAGGCTGACATTTCAAGCATTTATAAACAAAAGTTTCTTTTAGGACTTGATTTCGGAATCAATATTTTCATTTTATAGATTCTAGGAAATGGCACAAAATTCGTTTATCTCCAGGATATCTTATGTAACAACAAAAAATCTTCTCTACAGTAACTTTCATTAAGCGAAACCAAAAAGACGCAGTTTTATTACAAAACGCACGCACGCACAAACCTACACGCGCAAGCACGCACGCTCGCAGACCCACACTGTTTGCGTCTCTGTGGATGCTCGTTGGTTATCAATAACTAATTCTCACTTTCCTTAGCGGATTTGATCGTTTGCCTCTTGATTCCTACACGACATTTCCATGTAAACAAAGAAATAAATGTTTTCCTGTATCTGGAGCCAAAAACATAGTAAACGACAAAATTTAGAGAAGATCCCGCATTGAAACTTATTTCAGCCAAGCTAAAACAGGCTAACAAAAAATGCCCATATCTTCCGTTAAAGCTAAAATTTCCGTCACATAATGGAAGAATCGTGAGGAAAACGATGGGAAGAGAAAATATCAGGAACTCTAACGACAACACGATCAGCATCTTGGTTAATGTCATTTCCTTTTTGATATCGCCAGTTGATGACATCTTACGCCAGGTGACAGTCTGCCAAAGCTTGAGACACGTAGCGATGGTGGATATTAAGACGACGAAAGGGCATCCGATTGAAATGACAAACCCGTACAACACGCCGTCTATAATATACTGGAGCAGTTTGTCGCTCTCTCCATCATGTGTTGAGAACACTATCATAAACGTTTCATTCTTTGTAGAGTCGAAAGCACACACAACTCTCACTTTGACTGTCACAATCAGCTTAAGAAAGCCGGTGAGAGGAACGCTTATCCCAAGAAAAATGGCCATACTTTTTGTTTTCAACAGATTTTTAGACGATAGTGGAAACAGAACACAAATGCACCTGTCCACTGCTGTAACAGCCACCAAGAACATTGAGGTATACAGCCAGTGGAAGAAAACGAATCCCATGTGGTTCATGAAAAACACCGAAACAGGGCTGTACCTTATACTAGCGTTGAACATAAACATATGTTCTGAGTTTATCAGGAAACAGAAAGTAAGGTAAACGAAGTCCACACCGGACAGTGTAAAAAGACACAGATTGATTCTGTCCCTCAGGTTCAGTTTATAAAACACTACAGCACTTGCCACATTAGCCGGACCTCCCAGCAGGTACAGCACTGGTATAAAGATAGCGGATTTTATTTTGAAGATGAGAAATTCCACCTCCGGAGTGATCAAATCCCCAGCTTGGTATGATGAAGAAACAGAAATACAAGTTTGAACATCTCCACTGCTAAAATTGTGCTCGTTGTTTTCTTCCCAAGCATATGTTCCACTGAGCGACATTGAAGTGTCTTCTACAGTCGACATGGTTCCTTTATTGTCTGGGCGAGGTGGAAAGAACTTGTTCTAAATACTTCATGGATTTTGCTAGTGTGATCGGTACCAGTTATGTCAGGGAATTCTTAGGAAAGTGTGTAAGAGGTTTTATAGAATGGGAACTAGGGCGGGGACAATTTCTGTTTTGGCTCATGTACACCATGTATGTATTCTCAGCATTTACTTCGAAAAAACAGAGCAATGAATCACGCACACACACACACACACACACACACACACACACACACACACACACACACACACACTCTCTCACACACACATGCAGAGAAAAATCAATAAAACAAAAAATCTTACGTAGAGGAAAGTCGATTAACCTAAATTTTTTATAAAACTTCAGAGCTGATAACTGATATTGAAATTGTTTTTCTTTTGCCTGATTGTTATGTTGCAGTGTTTGTTAAAAGTGTGTTCTTTTTAAAAAAAATGAAACTCTATTGTGATATTACAATCTTATTTTCTTTTTTCTGATTGCTATTCTACACTATTTGTTAAAACGTGTATGTTGATTATATTAAGCAGAACTTGATAAAATTTTAATTGACTCAAAGCCAGAAATGGCTTTTTCCTTCCTTGTTTATCTGTGTGTGAACGCCTTACGGTGAATACAACTGGCAGACATACAGACATACAAGAGGAAAGAGGGAAAATGACTGATGATAATCGACAGGTACCAGTGTATATTTTCATCAGGAGGGCGAGACAAGGAGAAAAGAGTACCTCTGTTACGTGATCCTTATCGCTTCCCATTTTTTACTTTCTCTAATTTAATTTAGTTTGAAGATTTGTAAGGCGCAAGAATATATCCTGATCAAATGAGTGATTCGCACAGACATCGCATTAAAATCAAACATTATTTTAAAATTATGTTAAGGAAACGTTAGTGAGTACGCTAGTTCGACTACCCTGAGCGATGACGAAGCCCTAAATTTAGAACGCTGAGCGTCGGTCAACCCCCATGACTGAGGGAGACGCGCTCAGTTTGAAAGTTAGTGGACTGTCGACGATTAGAAACAGTGCAGACGCCATGAAGGACAGTGACGTAGCGAGAGAAGGAAGGCGTAATTCCTCGAGTGCCAAGACACCGTAGCAGAACCCTTCATCTGCACTGGGAGGCCCAAGGAGAATCTGGTTTTTTTTGTGTGTGTCAAACCCTTCTGCCCAGACGGAAGGTAGGCCAAACAACCCCATGGGAGTTTTTCTAGCTTGTAACCCATGTTTATTATGTACGAGCTCTGAATGCTAGAGTAATGTGTGCGCCTAGGGTTTTCCTTTTGTGTGTATTCGAGGTTATTCAGCGCCTCCTGTTGAAGCGTCTGAAACTTGAGTGATGGAGCATGTTCAGGTAGCTACAGACTGTGACACGGCAGCTGTGACGACAGTGCATGTGCCTTGGGTTCTCGCTGACAGAGTCAGCTGGGACAGCTTAGAAGTTGTTGCCGCTAGAGATGTGACCTGTGTCACACAGTTTGTGGATATTAAGTTGTTTTTTCTGGATGTTGGACGCGACAGGCTTTGTCCGAGACACTAGAGATTACGGTGTATGTCGATGTGACATCCTTGTCATAATATAGCGTGACTGTTGTATTGTAAAGGAAACACGTTAGGTCGGAGAACTGACAGGAAATACTAAATAGTAAAGAGGTTTACCGATTTACTCTCATTTTGACATCCTTCGTGGATAATTACTTTCGTAATAAGTCTGTGTAACAGTGCTTTGATAACCTTTTTGAATAACTACTCTAGTTTTTTTTAGTCTGTGTGAAAAACACTTAAGGTAAAGGAGAACCATATACTGTAAGATCAGTAAGCGACTCAGGAGATCGATCATTTGTGAAAAAATGACTTTTTGTGTAAAGCTTTAGTAGATGAACCGCGAGTGATTAGTATTGTGATATTTGCAATAGATGAGAACGAGCAGAGTCGTGATGTTAGTGAGATAGTTTGTGTACACGCGACGGGATCTGTGGAAGTTAGTTGGAAGCCGCTGTGCACGTAAGAACCTTTAAGTACGTAGGTATCAGAGAGCGAGTGCGAGCGTGTAGTTTAATAATAAAAAAGGCCGGGTCCTTTTTAGGAAAGCTACATCGTCTCGTTGTCTTGTGTTTGTGTTTGTGAGGAGAGTCATACGCTAGACGAACACGCCCCACACAATCTTGGTCCCTTGGGGAGAGTAACGTAGAGTAACCGAGTGGTGTGTGGCGTATTACAACCATATATAATAGCAACAAGACTCTGTCAGACCGTGGTAGAGCGCTCTAAAATATGACGCAGAACTTCTTTATTTCTTTTTTTGTTGTTGTTGTTTACACGAGCAGCATATAGCACATTGCCTTCTGTCTTTAGTCTAAGGAATGCGAACCGTAGCCTGAAATCTTCACACAGTTGCTGACTGACCTAATGACTTATCGCCTGGGATTTTCAGAAAGAAAACTCACCCGTAAGTATATGATCCAATCCAAAAAAAAAATTAAAATGTTCCAAATTCATATCTTTGATATCGCCCGTCAGTATATGATCCAATCAGAAAAACGTCTTTGATCTCAAGTGCACCTCAATATTTAGCAAGTCGCAAAACAGTATTGATATCTTTGACATCACAGTAACGCTAGTAAGTTAAAGCAAAGTTGTGTCTCCGTTTTTAGATCTTAGAGACCACAACAAAACAAACCAACATACGAAAGAAACGGGCAAAACACGTCAAGTCAACCAACAGACCAGCTGCGTCAGGAAACACGACTCTACCGGCATGGAGGCGCGTCTCTGATGGTCTGGGGAGGGAACCGGCTCCTTGACAGAACCCTCATCTCGTTCATAGCGCTCTGACTAATGTTTTGTACAGCAACGAGACTGTGTGCTCCTCATTATGCCATTTCACACCCCACGGCTGCTGTTTACCTGTTCCATCATGAAAACCCGTCACCCATCGTACCCCCCGTGGTGACCAACTTCTTTCAGCACCGGCAGTACCTTCAGCGGTTTAACAGGTCAGCACGTTCACCTGAGCAGGCTCTTGTCGAGTGCGACTGGGATATCCGGGGACGCCGGGTGCAGGCTATTACCATCCACAGCCAGAAAAATGTGACCCAGTTCTACTTCTTGGAGCAGGAGTGGCTGGCTGGCCTTCACGCGACGCCATGGCCACTTATTCAATCCATACAAAAAGATACACCATTGTCCGGCAGCGAATTCTGTCCTACACAGTTTTGATCGTGTCAGCGTGTATTTTCAGTTTCTGTGACTTTAATTTAGTTTAAGTTGAGGAGGGTGTAGGGGAATCGATTGACTGCTCATATCGTTCCTTTCAATGGGTTTATAACCATTCTTAGGCTGCTACTTATCGTCAAATGATAGTGGGGATTGTATCTGTGCTCGATTTGTCCATCATCGGAGTGTTATTAGTTATTGACGCCATTCTAAGCTCCATATAGATTTCGGTATGATTGATATAAATGCTTCTTGCAAGCTACCGTACTTGGAGTAATCTACTTTACGTATTTCGAAAGATCAATTTTTGAACATCAAAAAATTATAAAATTTTACCGAAAAACTGCTAAATTGTAATTACTTGTTGGTGTTAGATGTACTCCCTTTATGGACGCATCTACACGGTTTTGTCGTTTGTAAGAATGCCATGACCTCCCGTGGTCTCCATGTATTATATGAAATAAATGAAGAAAAAAATTGAGCGATAAAAACATAATTTCAAAGCAGGCTGAAAGAAAACAAAAAATGATTTGTATCCGAAAGGTGTCCACTCTGAATTCTGTGTAAAAGGCTGCGTTTAAAAAGGTGTCCATGTGTGAGGTCTCGATAGCACAGTTCAGAAGAAGTCGTGTATTGTGCGGACTAAGGGAAGAAAATCGATTGGACAAATTGTTCCCCTACAAGAAAGCACCAGTGACATCCCTTGCCTTGGAACCGACTACAAAATGTTTTGTCATCGTAAAAAACTTTCTCCAGAGGGCCGTCAGGGTAGCGAATTTCTATTGGCGTAGAGTCTCCAAAGCTTTGGGAATATGTTGGTCTTTAAGAAAAAAAACTCTAGCTCATTCAAATTCAGCAACTAGGCAACGTCATGTTTGTCCCAATATGAGAATGAATACGACGAAGCAAGTGTTTAAAAGGCTGGAGCAGACAGACGAGGCTTTCGTCTGATTGCTATTCTACAATGTTTGTTAAAAAGTGTATTCTGTTTGTATTAAGCAGAACATCATTTACGATGATATTTATTTCAAATTATTTTTTCCAGTTCAGCATACAGTAGTTCTTATTATGTGAAAGATAGTTATTTTTCATTAACCAATGTTTACGTACGAAACATTAATATTCCCGATTGAAAAGAGGACGCGCGTGCACACGCACGCACTAAAGCACCCACAGACGTAGGCAACCGTTTGCGGTGGCGTTATATATCGCTAGATAGTACACAAGATTGAACATAATCTGACAAGATTTGAATACCCCAAAGCAAAATATAACAATTATACAGCACTCTGTATATTTTGTCTACTTACTTTTGTACTGTCGATGATGACAGTTTGCACATCGCGATGGCCTCACATAAACACAAGCGTTAGTCACGTTACCACCCTCCTTGACTTGATAAAATTTTAATTGACTCAATTAAAAACATTAAAAACAAAACAGCAAGCATTATGTTAAGGAAACGCGCCATTTAACTACACACGCATTAGTGAGCACGCTAGTTCGACTACCCTGAACGATGACGAAGCGCTAAATTTAGAACGCTGAGCGTCGGTCAACCCGCGTGACTGGGGGAGACTCGCTCAGTTTTGAGTTAGTGGACTGTCGACGATGAGAAAGAGTGCAGACGGCAAGGACAGTGACGTAGCGAGAGAAGGACGGAGTAATACTACGAGTACCAAGATACCGTTGCAGAACCCTTTATCTGCACTGGGAGGGCGAAGGAGAATCTGGTTTTTGTGTGTCAAACCCTTCTGCCCAGACGGAAAGTGGGCCAAACCACTCCATGGGAGTTTTTCTAGTTTGTAACCATCTCTGAATGCTTTAGTAATGTGTGCTCCTAGGGATTTTCTTTCTGGGTGTTTTTCGAGGCTAGTCAGCGTTTCCTGTTGAAGCGTCTGAAACTTGAGTGATGGAACATGTTCAGGTAGTTACGGACTGTGACACGGCAGCTGCGACGTCAGTGCACGTGCCTTGTGTTCTCGCTGACAGATTCAGCTGGGACAGCTTAGAAGTTGTTGCCGCTAGAGTGTGGAGCAGACGGATTCCCCCCAAGTGAGACATATCTAGTTGTGATTGTCTCTGTGATGAATACATGATACCTAGGGTGATGCTGCCCCTAAAAGAACTTTGAGAATTGACTGAGAAAGTAGTGATTTCCATGGCTACGAATTTTTTACGTCAAAGCAGAGTGTACTAAAGATGGTTACTTTTGATAGTAAGTCTGTGTGACAACACTTTGAAAACCTTTGTGAATATTCACCCTTTGTGGATAGTTACTTTTGATAATACATAGGCTTTTTAGTCTGTGTGAAAAACACTTAAGGTACAGGAGAACCAAATACTGTAAGAACTGTAAGTGTCTCGAAAGATTGACTGACTCAGGAGATTGATCATTTGTGAAGAATTAACTTTTTTGTGTAAAACGTGAGGAGAGGAACCGCGATCGATTAGTATTATGACATTTGAGACAGATGAGAGCGAGCAGAGTCGTGATGTTAGTAAGATAGTTTGTGTACCCGCGCCGGGATCTGTGTCAGTTAGTTGGAAAACTACATCGTTTCGTTGTCTTGTGTTTGTGTTTGTGAGGAGTTGTACGCAAGACGAACACGCCCCACACGACCTTGGTCGTTTGGTGAGAGTAAAGTAGAGTGACTGACCAAGTTGTGTGAGACACATTATAACTATAGACAAGAGCAACAAGCTTTTGTCAGACCGTGGTAGAGCGCTCTAGATTATGATGCAGAATTTCTTTTTGTCTTTTTTCTTTTTATTTACACGAGCAGCATCATTCACACTGCCTTTTGTCTTTAGTCTACGGAATGCGAGCAGTTTCTTTCGTATGTTGGTTTGTTTGTTGTGGTCTCACATACCACCAGTCCGCTAAGATCTAAAAACGGACACACAACTTTGCTTTTCCTTACTACTGTTACCGTGATGTCAAAGATATCAATACTGTTTTGCGACTGGCTAAATATTCACGTGCACTTGAGATCAAAGACATTTTTCTGATTGGATCATATACTGACGGGCGAGTTTACTTTCGGAAAGCCCAGGCGATAAGTAATTAGGTCATTCGGCAACTGTGTGAAGATTTCAGGCTACGGGCAACACAAGTCAAGTCAGCCGACAGACCAGCTGCGTCAGGAAATACGACTATACCGGCATGGAGGCGCGTCTCTGATGGTATGGGGAGGGAACCGCTTCCATGACAGAACCCTCATCTCGTTCATAGCGCTCTGACTAATATCCTGTATACAAACGAGACTGTGTGCTTCTCATCATGCCATTTTTACACCCCACGGTTGCTATTTACATGCTCCTTCATAACAACCCTTCACCATCGTGCGCACGTGGTGACCAGCCTCTTTTTAGTAGCAACGGTGCCTTCGGCGGTAACAGGTCAGCGCGTTCACCTGAGCTGGCTCTTGTCGAGTTCGACTGGGACATCCTGGGAGGCCGCGTGCAGTAACCCAGTTCTACTTCCTGCAGCAGGACTGGCTGGGTGTCCTTCAAGCGACGCCATGGCTACGTATTTAGTACATCCACATGATACACTGAATGTCCGGCAGCAAATGGTGTCCTACACAGTTTTCACCGTGTCAGCGTGTACTGTCAGTTTCTGTGACTTAATCTCGGTGGAAGGGGGGTAGGGGGAATTGCTTGACTCAAAGTTATCTTGCCTTTGAATGAGTTTACAACCAACATTAGGCTGCCACTGTACTGTCAAATGATGGTGGGGATTAGATCTGTGCTCGATTTGTCGCTTTTATTATTTATTTTAAGTTGATCTTTTTTTAAACTCTTCCATATTCAAATTCAGCCAGTAGACAACATCATTTTCGTCCCAGAGAAATTTCAGCAAAATCAGCGGATGAAGCGGTAATCAGCAGGAAGCAGTAAACGATCGAGCAAGGAGTCAACGCCACCTAGCTGTTTCCCTTTAAGCCTACGATGCGCTAATTCGTGAATACAAGATAGATTTAATTATTTGTTTAACTCCAGGAGATAATCATTAAGCAATCGTAGGTTGGAAATAGCAATCTTTCACATGCCCGCAGAGCTATAAAGGCCCTCTCTTGATTTATACCTTGAACTGTTTCCTCACATACCACAAGGAGGACACGCTGAGCAAAAGGCCCGAGATAAAGAAAAAGTTTCCGAGAAAAGGATTTTGCAGATGTAAGACGGGATTAATGTGAGTTATCTCTACTGAGCGTTACTAGCTGCCCATACCCAGACCCGAAATGTAGCAATTTCATATTTAATATTGAATAAACTCTATGCAGATAAATATTTAAAATATTAATGAGAAAATTTGCTTTCAGGACATCAATTGAAAACGTCTTCTTTCTAGTGTCTGCTGGGGAATGACACAGCATACTTATTTTCCTCCAGGATAGGTTCAATAGCAATATAAACGTGTTTCTAGCAGATTTAATAAAGTGCAACATGTCTTAAGCAACTCTTGAACGAAATATAAAAGAAGGATTAAGTATACGATGCCCGGAAGAAGAGGGTCGCTTGAAGCGTCCTAATAAAAGTGACTTGACTGTCTGCGATAACTGGAGGTATCGATCTGTGCCAGGAAAGATCTTCCGTAGAGTCCTCTTGCAGGAGAATGCGAAAGGAAATTGACAGAATCCTTCGAGAAGAACAAGCAGGCTTGAGAAGTGGCAGGTCTTGCATATTTGTCTTGCGCACTATAGAACAGTCAATAGAGTGGAAATCTTCACTCTAAATTAAATCCATCGACTATGTAAAGGCATTTTACAGGTCCATCGCCCCACACGTTGAAAGAATCTACAAGCGTTTGGATTCCTCTAGAAGGCCATCAATATGCTCAAACAATTATATCCAAACAATCAGTGTTGTGTGCGCCATGAAGGGCCACAGAGTGAATAGTTCCAGGTGAGACTGGGGTCAATAAAGTCCAAAACCCAGCAGACGTTGTACAGGTCGATCGTGCTCCCAGTCCTGTTGTAGCTGCGAAGACATGGAGAACCAACAAGAGAACAGAAAAGCGGCTTAGAGGGCTTGAATGTGGATGCTTTCGACACATCCTAAAAGTTGATTGGAAAGAACACGTCAGAAACAAAGAAATTAGGAAACCGACATGTCTTAAACAACATCGTAGATAAGCACAACAAAGGCGATGAAGATGACTGGGCCATGTTGTTTGCACGGACAAAACCAGGCAGCCACACACAGCACTCAGATGGACTGCTCCGGGGAAACAAAAAAAAGGCAAACTGTTGGGTAAGTGGAGGAGAACTGCGAAGGAGGACTGTGGAGGAGGACTGTGGAGGAGGACTGTGGAGGAGAACTGCGAAGGAGGACTGTTGAGGAGGACTGTTGAGGAGGACTGTGGAGGAGGACTGTGGAGGAGCAACTTAAGACAACCTGCAACGACATCAGCTGGCTTCCTAAGAACCGGAATGGCTCGAGTAGATTTTCTCGTGCCTTATGCGCCAACAGAAAGTGATGAGAGGAAAAGACAAAGAAAATATATCTGTTACTAAACACATATAACTTTATTAGAATAAGAGACCCGTAGTTTACCGTTGTTAAAACTGTGTTGAAAATGACCACGTCCTGTTCAGTTATATCGATCTGTGGAAATCTCCTTGATAAAGTCTTTCAGCTGAAAGCGTGTTTAATGAAGTCTCCAGGCTGGAAGTGAGCTAATAAAGTCTCCAAGTTGGAAATGTCATTAATGAAGTCTCTAAGTTTGAACTGTCCTGAATGACACTTTTAAGCTGGCATTCTCTGTGACCAAATATCTGAGCTGCAACTGTCTTTCCTCGTCTTTGCCTACTTTGATTCGGACGAACACTGTAACTTAACTTTTCCACATACACTTACCGGTCTTTGTGGCTGTAGCTGGCAAACACACAGATGTGGACAAAACGCACGAGCGCGATTCTGTGTGTGTAAGTGTAGGTCACGTGTTGGGGTTTGGTGGGTCAAAGAGATTACACCACAACCCCACAGGAGTCCAGTAGGAGGCAGTTTGTTTTACGACGTCTTAACACCATCAGCCTTCAGCAGCAGTTTCAGCCCGTCTTTCATCAGAAGATCTCCAGCAGGAAAAATTAGCAGATCTCCAGCAGGAAGTTTGGCAGAAGATAACTTCACACATACGTGCACATCAAGATAATTACATACGTCAACCAATCAGGAAAGAGACAGCAGAAGCCACACCCCCTCGTGAACTACAAGAACACGTCAAGCCCTGCCCTAAGTGGGCACCAGCCCTAAGTGGACATAGCTAATCCCTGCCCCTGGAGATTCACATCCCTGGCTACAACAAAGCCCTGGTGGTCAACATTACACGTTAACAACTTCCTTTTGATACGTAATCTCTCCCTGCATAACCCATACCTGGCCAAATGAGAACATATTCTGTACGCTTTGTGAACCGAGCAAAGAACCAGGTGACGAGTGTTACGTGTTCTATACGTGGTCATAGTGTATGTGATGCTGAAACAGGTATGTGTGTCTTGATTTGTGTGTGTGTGTGTGTGTGTGTGTGTGTGTGTGCGCGCGCGTGTGTGTGTGCCCGCGTGGTAGTAGAGAAGGTGATGACAGGGACCGCATGTTAGCTGACCAGAAGTAAATCCGGGAGTTATTGCCTGTTACGAGCCTAGATTATTATTCAGTCTGTAAATACTCGTTACTTGTAAAAAATATTCTCTTTTTCTTTCACTGTTATTGCGGAGTCTATGATTCTTGTAGGTGGATGGGGACTCGGGCCACCGTTTGCAACGAGAAAGTTATATGAAAACACTAAGTAATACAGTGACAGCTACAGTTTTCACCCATGCATTGGCAATCCTCTTAGCGGCGGTCTTGTAAAGCTATCACAAAAACGACACGCTAAGAGAAAAAAAACAAGCTCCCATGTGACCACAGTGCATGCAGGTCTGTGTACGTGTTTGTTTACAGGTGCGTGAGTCTATGTTTATGCGCGTGCGCTCGTTCATAACTATGACTGCAGCTATGAACATATGAATAAGCGTATGCCTCTTACAATTTCCGGTACACATACTCTTGAATACGACTCGAAATTCTACAACTAGTACCGTGATGTAAACACGCACGCACGCACGCACCCAACCACGCACGCACTTACTTAGTGTCCTAGGATACTTTGTTTGCTTCTTGATTCCTACACGACATTTTCATGTAAACAAGGAAATAAATGTTTTCCTGTATCTGGAGCCAAAAACATAGTAAATAGAAAAATTTAGAGAAGATCCCGCATATAAACTTATTTCAGCAAAGCTAAAACAGGCTATCAAAAAATGCTGATGTCTTCCGCTTGGACTAAAATTTCCGTCACATAGTGGAAGAATTGTCACGAAAACGATGGGAAGAGAAAATATCAGGAACTCTAGCGACAACACGATTAGCATCTTGGTTACTATCATTTCCTTTTTGATGTGGCCAGTCGATGACAGTTTTCGCCAGGTGATAGTCTGCCAAAGTTTGAGACACGTAGCGATGGTAGATATTAAGACGACGAAAGGGCATCCGATTGAAATGAAAAACCCATACAACACGCCGTCTATAATATACTGGAGTAACTTGTCGCTGTGTCCATCATGTGTTGAGTACACTATCATAAACGTTTCATTCTTTGTAGAGTCGAAAGCACACACAGCTCTGATTTTCACAGTCACAACCAGCCTTAGAAAACCGGTGAGAAGAACGCTTATTCCAAGAAAAATGGCCATCCTCTTTGTTTTCAACAGATTTTTAGCGGAAAGTGGAAACAGAACACAAACGCACCTCTCCACTGCTATAACAGCCACCAAGAACATTGAGGTATACAGAGAATTGTAGAAAATGAATGCCGTATGATTTATAAAGAACACCGAAACAGTGTTGTACCTTATATTAGCGTTGAACATAAACATATGTTCTGAGTTTACAATAAAACAGAAAGTAAGGTAAACAAAGTCCACAACAGACAGTGTAAAAAGACACAGATTGATTCTGTCCCTCAGGTTCAGTTTATAAAACACTACAGCACTTGCCACATTAGCCGGACCTCCCAGAAGGTACAGCACTGGTATAAAGATAGCGGATTTTAGTTTAAAGATGAGAAATTCAACCTCCGGACTGATCAAATCTCCATCTTCGTTTGATGAAGAAAACGGAATACAAGTTTGAACATCTCCACTGCTGAAATTGTGCTCGTTGTTTTCATCCCAAGCATATGTTCCACTGGGTGACATTGAAGTGTCTTCTACAGTCGACATGGTTCCTTTTCTTGTCTGGGCGAGATGGTGAGAACTTGCTCTAAATACTTCATGGATTCGGCACCAGCTATCTGATGGAATTCAGAGGAAAGCGTGTAAGATCTTTTATAGATTGATAGCTAAGGCGGGACAATTTCTGTTTCGGCTCCTTTGCACTTTGTATATATTCTCAGTATTTACTTCCAACAAACGGAGCAATAAAGCACGCCCGCACAAACATTCTCTCTCACATATATATATATACACACTTTCTCTCATATATATGTAGAAATATACACAAAAACACACAGAGATAAAAATTACTTACTTAGGGGAAAGTACATTAGCCTTAATCTTTGATAACCATACAGAGCCGAGAACTAATATCGAATTTTTTCGCCTGATTGGTTTGTTGCAGTGTTTGTTAAAAGTCTATTTTTTTGTTAGAAAATAAAACTGTATTATGATATTGCAATCTTATTTTCTTTCGTCTGATTGCTAAGCTGCAATGTTTGTTAAAACACGTATGCTTTTTGTATTAAGAAGAACATCATTGCGATGATATACATTCCAACTTATTATTTTTATCCAGTTCAGCATGCAGTAGTTCTTATTATGTGACAGGTAGTTATCTTTCATTTTCCAAGGTTTAAGCACGAAACTTTAATATTTGGGGTTAAAAAAAGGACACAGGTGAACACGCACTAAAGCACCCACAGACGCAGGCGCACATTTGCCGTGGCATAATATATGGATGAATGTTATACAAGATTTAACACGATCTGACAAGGTTTGAATACCATATAACAAACTAGAACCATTATACACAGCTTTGTATATTCTATTTAATGTGTTCTTTCGATGACAAGCATTAGTAACGTTACCACCCTGCTTTACTTGATACAATTTTTAATTGACCCAAAACCAGTGTTTATCAGTGTGTGAATTACTTACAGTGCATACAACATGCAGCCTTGCACGCAAACATCAGGTAGGCGAGACAAGAGGAAAAGAGTGTCTGTCAGGTCACTCAAATTATCAGAAACCCAATTATCAAACTTTTCTCTCTATTTAACTTAGTTTATTTAAATGTAAAACAAGGGAACTGTACCAAGCTAGTAAGGGACAAAGACGAAGACAATCTACATGTTTCGGGGCACTACCCCTTCATCAGGACGACACAAAAACGACGAAAAAACGAAAAGGAAAAAGAGCTGCAGTAGATGTGGCGCGTAGGCTGCATAGCCACCCCCTTCACGATGCTAACCCACAGGAAAGTGGTGGTCTCCTACACCACACACCCGCTAAGATCTAAAAAAGGAGTCACAAGGCAACATGGCTTTACCGTTCTACCGTTACCGTGATGTCATAGATATCAATTGTGTTTTGCGGTTGGCTAAATATTCACCCGCACTTGAGATCAAGGATATTTTTACATTTTTTCTGATTGGATCATATACTAACCGGGGGGAGCTTTCTTTCGGAAAAGCCCAGGGGATAGTAATTAGGTCATTCAGCAACTGTGTTATTATTTCAGACTACGGGCAACACAGGTCAAGTCGGCCAACAGACCAGCTGCGCCAGGAAACACGACTATACCGGCATGGAGGCGCGTTTCTGATGGTCTGGGGAGGGAACCGCCTCATTGACAGGGTTGGCTCTTGTCGAGTGCAACTGGGACATCCGGGGACGCCGCGTGCAGGCTATTACCGCACACAGCCAGAAAAACGTGACCCAGTTCTACTTCCTGCAGCAGGACTGGCTGGCTGTCCTTCAAGAGACGCCCTGGTCACTTATTCAGTCTATCCACACGATACACTGAATGTCTGGCAGCAAATGGTGTCCTACACAGTTTTGATGTGTCAGCGTCGACTCACAGTTGCTGTTACTTTATTTCGGTGGGCGAGGGGAGGTGGGGGGGGGGCAGGGAGAATGGACTGACTGCCCACGTCTTTCGTCTTTTTAATGGGTTTACAACCATCAGTAGCCTGCCACTTTAACGTCAAATGATAATGGGCTTGGATCAGTGCTGGAAGTGTTCATCTCGCTTTTATTTATTTATTTTTGTTGTTGTTGCTGATTTAAAAAAAACTCTACCGCATTGAAAATCAGCAAGTAGGCAGCGTCATCTTCGTCCCAATATGAGAAATGTCAAAAAAAAAAAATCAGCAGACCCAATCACAGGACGCGGCACAAACTAGAGCAAGCCGCCAATCCCATCTATCTAAGATGTTTCCCTTTACACCTAAGATGAATGAGATGAATACGTGAATACAAGAGATATTTAGTACATATTTGTTTAACTCCAGGCGATAACTTAACCATTTCTAGATTTGAACCAGTAACCTTCCACATGCTGTTTCGCAGCTCTACCCGCAGATCTCTCAAGGCCCTCTCTTGATTTTTGAGCTGTTTTCTGACATATAGCAAGGAGGACATGGTGAGTGAGGCCCGAGATAAGAAAAAAGTTTCCCAGAAAAGGATTTTGCAGATGTAAGATGGGCTTAATCACCCTGACTTATCTGTTCTGAGTTTTAGTAAACCCCACCCCCCGAAATTAAACGATATCATATTTAATTTTCATTTCGAGTAAACGGTCTATATGCATTTAACAACTGATATATTAAACATTAATAAGAAAAGTAGCTGTCATGATGTCAATTCTAAAACAATATTTTCTTTCTAGATTCTGCTGGGGACTGCTAAAACATACTTTTTCTCCGGGATAGAGGGTCGCGTGAAGCTTGACTTGACTGTCTGCGATAACTGGATGTATCGATCTGTGCCAGGAAAGATCTTCCGTAGAGTCTTGTTGCAGAGAACGCGAAAGGAAATCGACAGAATCCTTCGAGAAGAACAAGCAGGCTTGAGAAGTGGAAGGTCTTGCATAGATCAGATCTTTGACGGATACTAGGAAACGGACGGGTCTAAATATAAAATACATCGTAGATAAGTACACCAAAGACGATGGAGATGACTGGGCCATGTTGTTTACACGGGCAAAACCAGGTCTTCACATACAGTCCTGAGATGGACTGCTCCCGGAAAACAAAGAAAGGCAGACGGTTAGGTTGCTGGAGGAGGATTGTGGAAGAGAAACTTACAAAAGACAACAAGAGAAAACACGTTTGTTCCCTAGGCCTTCTGCTGTGGGATTGGGGTTACAATACAAAGGAATCCTTAGTAAAACTGGGTAGCAACATACATCTCGTGTAGCCACTTCGCATCGCTGTAGACCTTACGCCTATCAAGGTCACCGACGAACGTCTTTCTAATCTTAAGAGCATAAAATATAAAAGTAACCTAATTTCCTAGAATGAACGATAGTCGCACACTTAACATATCATACAGATGGCGTTCTATGAAAAAGACATACACATACTTTTTTCATAGATTTCTGTACAGAGGACATTCACACAAAAAATGCATCTCGTCTTCAAGTTTACCGTTATTACACCATGGACTGGCAATGTCTACACTTTTTTGTAGGAAACATATTAACGACGCTCCCTGAAATGGTAAAACACCCAAACGCAGTTTCACCAGACCGTATTTGAAACATTTGATCTAGATATCAACCTATCAATATATATATATAAATATTAAATCACCGTATCAAGATATAGTTCACAACAAAAATATGACTTTAGTTTCTACAACTTGCAAACACTTCCCTTTCTTGTGCAATACTATTTTATACCTTTACAAAGGTATCCTTTTGTCTTTGTCTAGCAAGAAATATAAGCAATTGTTCATGTGTTACCCCTTGATTAAACCATGCATACCCCAACCCTAATCGTAGAAGCAATTTTCTCACCTCAGACACTTGGCACACCTTACCATTTTCGTCCAAACTTATTATCATGTTATATGCTTGGTTATATGCAAGGAACAATACTATAATGTATAATGGATAGCATCTTAATTCTCCTTACACAAAACTAACTAGGTATTGTCAGAGGCACATTTAGATATCGTTTGCAAATTAGAGTGTTTCAATATTATCTGTTCTATGCAGGCCTTAGATCTGTGAAGCATACAATAATATTGGTTGTACTTGGCTGTCAAACCAGACCCTTAGCTCTATCAGATAACAGTACAAAAAAACCCGCCGTCATTCTGACGGAGATCATAGGTATTTCACAATATACTTGCAAATGGAGAAAGACAGGACTCAATATAAAAGCCTTTATTCAGTTTGTAAATCACAGATATACAGTTGAAAAATATATTCATTTCAAACAAGGTCTCTCTTATAGATTCGAACACAACTGGCACCCCTATCAAAAATTGTTACATGATCTTCAATACACAACTTTTTCTTTTTATGTACATGAGCAACACACGGAAAGCGAGCAGCTTCTTTCGTATGTTGAAGGCGGACCTGCAAATAATCTAGAACCGAACATAATTGCCTCCCCTATCAAAAATACACAATACACACCTTTTTCTTTTTGTGTACATGAGCAACATACAGCACACTGCCTTCAGTCTTTTTTCTACGGAAAGCGAGCAGCTTGTTTGTTTCGTATGTTTAAGGGGGACCTGCAAATAATCTAGAACCGTTTGTACACGTGTCCTTAGTGCAGGCGTAAGAATGGACTAGAATAAAATGTAAATTGCACAGTTCGTGACTAAACAGAATTTAGTCAAAAAAGCTAGTGTAAATTTAGACCCACTTGTGACGCATCGTCACTAATTAAAGTGACTGAAACGGATTAACGTGGATTGTCGTTATACTGAACAAAAGAAGACGGGCGATTGGTTAGAGCGCAGGTCTCCAACCCGAAGGTATGAGCACAGATGGTTTGATACTCTGTGCCCCGCAGCACAGCTCCCACAGTTCCTCCAGTTGAGAATGGGTACCTGAATCCATGAGTTAGTGAAGGTAAGGCAGTGAGAGAGAGAGAGAGAGAGAAAGAGAGAAGGGGGGAAGAAGAGACAGGGTGGGAGGATCTGGGAACCCCCTTCAAGATGCTAACCCACTGGAAATTGTTGCTCACCCCCTAAGATCTAAAATCGAAGTCACAAGACAACTTGGCTTTACCTGTCTACCAGTATTGTGATATTAGTACTGTTTTTCGATTGGCTAAATATTCACGTGCACTTTAGATCGAGGACATTTCTACTTTTTTTCCTGATTGGATCATATGCTGCCGTGGGGGGGGGGGGGTTCTTTCGGAAAAGGCCAGAGGATGTCATTAGGTCATTCAGCACGCAAATGCTCTAATTCACTGGACCCAATCAAATGTCGAGCTATATTTCGAAGGTGTTTCCGGGGGCGGGGGAGTATGCATCGGAAGAAGTGGGGCTTAAGGGAAGGGTAAGAGTTGAGGGGCTAGGGGTAGGGGATAGGTTGGAGGTTAGGGGATGACTGGGTGGGGATATAGGCAGTAAAGATCTTCCAAAAATTTGGAATGTTTTCCATGGTGACCCTAAGCGATTAGCATATTTTATATGACTGTATTTTGATTGGCTCCAGTTTTTTGCGCTTTTCAAGCTCCATTCAGCAACTGTGTGCAGGTTTCAGGCTACGGGCAAGACACGTCATTTCAGCCAGCAGACCAGCTGCTTCCGGAAACACGACTATACCGGCATGGAGGCGCGTCTCTGATGGTCTGGGGTGAGAACCGCCTCCTTGACAGAACCCTCATCTCGTTCATAGCGCTCTGACCAATATCCTGTGCGACCTCTCATCATGACATTTTTACACCCCACATAGTTGCTTTTAAACTGCTTATTTATGACAGCTCCTCACCAATCGTACCCCTGTGGTGATCAACTTCTTTCAGCACCAGTACCTTCAGCGGTTTAACGGGACCGAACGTTCACCTGAACTGGCTCTTGTCGAGTGCGACTGGGACAGCCAAATAACGTGACCCAGTCCTACTTCCTGCAGCAGGAGTGGCTGGGTATCCATGAAGGGGAACCTTGGCCACTTACTGAGTCCATGCAAAAAGGTACCCTGAATGTCCGGCAGCAAATGGTGTCCTACACAGTTTCGACCTTGTCAGCGTGTACTGTCAGTTTTTGTGACTTGATTTCGGTGGTAGCGGTGGTGGTGGTGGGGGTACAGGAGAGGCAAATGTTTGAATTAAAATAGAAACAAAGCAGTTACAGTCTCCTGGAGATTACCAAAACATGCTTTTTCGACAGGATAGGTTATATAGCAAAGTAATCTTCTCAGATACGTCGTATACTTGTTTTGCGTAGAACAGTCAATAGAGTGGAGTTCCTCGCTCTGAATTAATTACATTGATTATAAAAAGGCATTCGACAGCATCCATCGATCTAGAGTTTGGAAGTATCTAAAAGACTATGGATTCCGAGAAAGCCATCAATATCCTCAAAGAATTATAGGCAGACAAACAGCTCTGCTTGCGCCATTTAGAGCAACGGAATAAGTGATTTCAGGTAAGACTGGGGTTCGACACGGCTGTGCTATCTCACCTATGACCTTCCTCGTGGTCTGGGTGATGTGTAATGCTATCGACGATAGACCAAAGGGACTAGTATGGAGAGTTTATTATTATTATTTGATTAAATCTGAACCCCACCTCTTCAAACACAACCCCGTCCTAGCATCTCACAGGGACAAGAACCTGCGAGACTTTCTAGTACATTCTAAACTCAAAGCCACCACCACCCTCCCCCCATCCGGCGGCTCCCTCCTTTTCCCTTAACCTCCTCACCCCTCCTCCTCCTCACTCTCTCTCTCTTACTTCTTTTCTCTCACCTCCTTCTCTCCCACACTGACACCCCCTTACCCGCGCTTCATTCTCCACCCCGCCCCCTCTCCACCCCCACCTTTCCCTACCCACCTGGCTATTGGCTGCCCCTCTTTTTAACCCCTCTCACTCACTGTCCCTTAGTCATTTTCCTGCTGTCCAGCCCATGCGCCACATCTACTGAAGCTAAGTCTTTTTCTCTTTTTTTTCGTTTTCCTTTTTCGTTTTTTCGTCGTTTTTGTGTCGTCCAGATGAAGGGGTAGTGCCCCGAAACATGTAGATTGTCTTCGTCTTTGTCTTATCTTAGCTTGGTCCTGTTCCATTGTTTTAAATTTATTATTTGATTGTTTGTTGTTATTTGCCTCGTTTAACATATAATCTCCACAATTACGAAGTGCAAGAATTTAATAATGCTTTCTTACTCACAAGCAAGCATTTCTCTAATAGATTTTAGTTATAAGGATTCGCCTTCTTTGTGCAGTCAACCCAAATGTATGCGAACGTTCCTGAATAGTACATTCCTGCCAGTTCTGTATGTACTAAGCCGACCTTAGGATATTTTCCCGCGCTCTGGATCTATCTGACACTTTTTCCTACAACCACAACTGAAAAGTGGCACCTACGTTGAACGACACCAGTCGATTTCGGTCCTAATTTCGCGCCAAATCCTACCAATCTGTTAAACTCTTCCTTAACCTTTTTTTTGGGGAAAAGCTTTTTACCCAATTCTATTTGTAGATCTCTATCGTGATCCAGATTGGCTTTACCTGCTCCTTGTATCTCCTGGAGAGAAATTACTCTAATAGTGGGCAACTTTTGGTTTGGAATGTGATCACAGTCTTCGCATCGGGATTTCTTGCGCTCGTGGCCAGAACGCACGCATTCGGCTTCTTTATTTCCCTGGACCAGGGAAAAGTTAAGGTATCGACCTTTAAGATTTCCAGTACTGTCCTTTTCCACGGAAGAACTCAATAGAACTGTTGGATCTGTCACGGACTCATGACTTTCGCCAGAACTCTGAGAACTGATCTCAACCAGTTTGCCGTAAGTGTACAGCCTTGGACAGTCCAACGACTTCACCAACGCCTTACGGTTGACCATCACAAGCGTTCATACAGTCTCTCTTGTTGACAGTTCCGGTTATTAAACATCACCAGTCTTTATCAAGCTGAGACACAAACTCAATCAAAACAATACCTCCATGTCTTTGCCCGAATCACGTAATCAATGCTCCCTAAGCAGTTTGCGACCTCACACATAGTAGTCGACTGGCCGGTCGCACCACACGCAGTTTCAGTATCCTGGTCTTAGGCTACAGGTCACTCCCAGCAGCTGACATCCAAAAGTCTGCTCTCTCTCTCTCTCGTTAGTCCACCTACAGGAATGTTTGTCCATACACTGTAATCAGTTCCAAAAAAGGAAAACGAAACACGAAAAAGCGCTCGCAGTGCATTCGACTTACATTAGTGCTTGGTCGAAGGGTTTACCAACAACAACAAAAAAGACTGTACACCTCTTCAGCCTTCCAATCACCGATGTCCGGTGTCTATAGGCACCTGACTTCTGGCACTCTCACTAATCTAGTAACGCCCGTCTTACTACTCAATCGTTGGTCATCTGCCCTCATCTACACTAGCAGCGTCTCATCCTCGCTCTCTCGTGTTCACTCAAGCGAGTACTGCTTACTGTCGTCTCGCCTCACTACTCAAGCCTTGTCATCCACACGCACTTGTGTACGAATTGCGCACTATCGCGTCCGCCACAAATAGTTTTGGCAAATTGAGGTCGTTATGGCTACACCCATCACACAAATACAGAATAAATACAATTATCAGTACCACGTTCAATATTTGTCACTGATCATGTTACTTTAATTTGCCTTAATCTTTTAATGTAATGTAGAAGCTGTCTTAGACAATGTCTAAAAACGATCTGGATTTTACGTGAATACAAGAGAGATTTAATAGCGATTTGTTTAACCCGAGGAGATAATTATTAGCCAATCTACATTCGAACCAGCAACTTTCTATATTCTGTTTCGCAGCTCTGCCCTCAGAACTATCAAGGCCCTCTCGTGATTTCTACCGTGAACTGTTTCCTGACATATCACGAGGACACGCTGAGTGAGGCACGAGATAAAGAAAGGATTTTGCAGACCTACGACGGGCTTAATCTCGCTGAGTTATCTTTTCTGAGCTTTATTAGTCACCCCCTCCCCCACCCCACTAAATGGAGAGATATTATATTTAATATTGAACAAACGCTCTATAGGCATTTAAAAGCTGATATTCGAAACGTTAACGATAAAATTAGCTTTCAGGATATCGATTCCGAAAAATGTTTTTTTTCTAGAGTCTGCTTGGGAATAGCACAATATACTTTTTTCTCCGGAATAGGTTATATAGCAAAATAATCTTCTCTATAGCAGATTTAATTAAGCGCAACATGTCTTGAGGCACTCTTTAACAAAATATGAAAGGAGAAGAAACCACACGATGCCTGGAGGAAGAGGGTCACGTGAAGCGTCCTAATAAAGGTGACTTGACTAATTACAATACTTGGAGGTATCGATCTGTTACAGGGCAGATCCTCTGTAGAGTCCTGTTGCAGGAGAATCTGAAATGAAATCGACATAATCCTCCGCGAAGAACAATCAGGCTTGAGAAGTGGAAGGTCTTGCATAGATCAGATATTTGTCTTGTGCACTATAATAGAACAGTCAACAAAAAGGAACTCTTCACTCTAAATTAAATGCATTGACTATGAAAAGGCATTCGACAGCATTCATCATCCTACAGATTGGAAGAATCTACAAGGCTATGGATTCCGAGAAGGCCATCAATATCCTCTAAGAATTATATGCAAACAACCAGTTCTGTGTGCGACATAAAGGATAATAGAATAAATAGTTTAAGGTCAGACTGGAGTCCAGCAGGGGTCTGTTATCGTGGTTATCGTGTGGGTGATGAGTATAGCTATCGAGGATGGACAAAAAGGACTTCTATTGAAAAATCATCCACCTGGAAGACTGTGACTTTGCAGATGATCCAAGATCTACCGAGTGAAGTTGAAGCAACTGAAATTGAAAACCACGAGCACCAAGAATACAACAAATGATTATCTCAGCTGACAGCAACATCATGGGGAAGATATAAAGAAGAATCCTTGTAGAAGGATGAGTTGTACAGAGTCAGTAACATCCGGAAATTACTTTTATCGAAGACCGAAACCAAACTAACGAAGCACATTGTGGACAAATCAAATTTAAAAAAAGTTTGGTTGAAAAAATACAAACCATGACGTGCAGTTTTCTGTCTGTCTTGAAAACGTGGTTTTCCTGCTATCGATTGGTTCAGTTGCGTTTCTTGAACAGAATCTATTCAATACACAATGAAGCGAATGTTTTTCTTGTTGACCGAACGCTCTGTGTTATAAGTTTTGCGTGTTTTATTTGGCTAGATTGTAGACACTTTGATTTGTCTACTGTGGGCACTTCATATCTTAACATCAGGAAAACTTTACTTTCAGTCTGATTTGTTCGTTTGGATGCAAAGCCATAAACGTTGCCTAACCTCGAAAGAGGCTGGACTGTTTTCTCATGTTAAAGAGCATTCCGCCGTTACATAAGTCATAAGATAGAGAATATGACAGTTTAATTTTTCGGAGGTCGGGAAAAGGATGCTGCACAAAGATTAACTCCAGGAAATAATGATTAGCCAATCCTAGATTAAAACCCGCAAACGTTCCATACGTTATTCCGCAGATCTGTCAGCAGAGCTTACAAGGCCGTCTCGAGATTTATATATCATGAACTGTTTTCTGACTGATATTTCACGTGGGGTCACACTGAATTAGGCTGGTGGTAAAAAAAATTTCATAAAAGGATTTGCAAATGTAAGACGTGCTTATGATCGCTGAGTTTCTTTCCTGAACTTCACCCCCCACAAACCCCACAGACACACACCAGCGAAATAAAAAGCGAGATCATAATTATTTAATACTGAATAAGCCCTCCGTACTAATTTAAGGGGTAACATTTTAAGCATTTATAAGAAAAGTTTATTTGATAACTTGAATTTGGAATCAATCTTTTCTTTCTATAGATTTTAGGAGATAGCACAACATTCTTTTAAGTCAAGGATATGTTATGCACGAAAAAATCTCCAGCTACCAAATACATGCAGTTTTATTAAAGAACGCAAACGCTCATGCGCACGCACGCATGCATACCCACAATTGTTTATGTCTCTGGAATGCTCCTTAGATATATATGGCCATTTCTCACTCTCCTAAACGGATTTGATCGTTTGCTTCTTTATTCCTATAAGACATTTCCTTGTAAACAATGAAATAAATGCTAACCTGTATTTGGAGCCAAAAACATAGTAAACGAAAAAATTAAGAAAAGATCGAGCATTGAAACTTATTTCAGCAAAGCTAAAACAGGCTGAAACAAACTGCCGATATCTTCCGTTAAAGCTAAAATTTCCGTCAAATAGTGGAAGAATTGTCAGGGTAACGATGGGAAGAGAAAATATCAGGAACTCTAGAGACAACACGATTAGCATCTTGGTTACTATCATTTCCTTTTTGATATCGCCAGTCGATGACAGCTTTCGCCAGGTGACAGTCTGCCAAAGTTTGAGACACGTAGCGATGGTGGATATTAAGACGACGAAAGGGCATCCGATTGAAATGACAAACCCGTACAACACGCCATTTATAATATACAGCAGTAACTTGTCACTCGCTCCAGCATATCTTGAGGTCATAGTCATAAAAGTTACATTCTTTGTAGAGTCGTAAGCACACACAACTCTGTTTTCCGCTGTCACAACCAGCCTTAGAAAACAGGTGAGAGGAACGCTTATTCCAAGAAAAATAGCCATCCTCTTTGTTTTCAAAAGATTTTTGGCAGATAGTGGAAACAGAACACAAACGCACCTCTCCACCGCTATAACAGCCACCAACAACACTGAGGTATACACCAAGTTGTAGAAACTGAATCCAATATAAGTCATGAAAAGAAAGGAATACCTTATATAAGCGTTGAACATAACCAATTGTTCTGAGTTTAAAATGAAAATGAAAGTAAGGGAAACGAAGTCCACAACAGACAGTGTAAAAAGACACAGATTGATTCTGTCCCTCAGGTTCAGTTTATAAAACACTACAGCACTTGCCACATTAGCCGGACCTCCCAGCAGGTACAGCACTGGTATAAAGATAGCGGATTTTAATTTAAAGATGAGAAATTCCACATCCGGACTAATCAAATCGCCAGCTTGGTATGACGAAGAAACAGAAATACATGTTTGAACTTTTCCAGTGCTGAAGTTTTGCTCGTTGTTTTCATCCCAAACATATATTCCAGTGAGTGACACTGGATTATCTTCTACAGATGACATGCTTCCTGTTCTTGTCTGGGCGAGGTGGAGAGAACTTGCTCTAAACACTTCATGGACTCTGCCAATGGGAAGAGCTTTGGACGAACAGCGCGGGATCGGCCGACACCAGCTATGTAATGGAATTCTTTGAAAAGCGTGTATGGCCTTTTATAGATTGACAGCTAAGGCGGGACATTTTCTGTTTCGGCTTTTGTACTCTTTGTATGTATTGTCAGTATTTACTT
Organism: Lanistes nyassanus; assembly: GCA_004794575.1. Classification (NCBI taxonomy): domain Eukaryota; kingdom Metazoa; phylum Mollusca; class Gastropoda; order Architaenioglossa; family Ampullariidae; genus Lanistes; species Lanistes nyassanus. The sequence goes on along the minus strand of SMGT01008033.1, from coordinate 62,887 downwards.
TAAAGATACAGAGCAATACAGCACGCGCCCGCACACACATTTTCTCTCATATATATATATACACACAAACTTGCAGAGAAATTAAACAAAAATTACTTATATAGAGAAAAGTAGATTAGCCTAAACCTTTGATAACCCTACAGAGATGATAAATGATATTGAAATTTTCTTTTCTTTTGTTTGATTGCTATGGTGCAGTGGTTTTTAAAAGTGTATTCTGTTTACTATTGAGTGAAATGCTATTACGGTATTACAATCTTATTTTCTTTCGTCTGATTGCTTTGCTGCAATGTTTGTTAAAACGTGTATGCTTTTTCTATTAAACAGAACATCCTTTGCGCTGACGTTATTCTAACTTCTTATTTCAACATGCAGTAGTTCTTCTTAACTAACTAATTTCATTAACAAAGATTTACGTAGGAAATTTAGTATTTGGGATTTAATACGAAAATACTAATTTGCGCACTCACGCACGAAACAACCCACAGACGTAGGGAAATCAACTCAAAGCCAGAAATGGCCTCTTTCTTCCTTTTTTATCAGTGTGTGAACGACTTACAGTACGTACAACAGGCATCATTGCCGGGAGACAAGCGGAAACAGTGGAAATGACAACTACCAGTGTATTTCTTTCATGAGGTAGGTGAGACAAGAGGAAAAGAGTGCATTTGAGTACACGAAACAAATATCTTCCCATTTCTGTCTCTTTCTCTAATTAAATTAAACTAAAAATTATTATTGAACTGAATTGAATTTATTTGATTCCTACGTTAAAAACAAAGCAACGAACAGTAAACATTACAACAGCAGATAACAGGAACAAGACACAGACCGTGGTAGAGCATTCTAAAGTATAACGCAGAACTATTTTGTATTTCAATTCTTTTTTATTTTTGTTTAAACGAGCTTAGTCTTCGTAATGCCAACAGTTTCTTTCACATGTTTAATGCGGACCTGCGAAATATGGAAGGAGGAGAAAGTACACGATGCCTAGTAGAAGACAGTCACGTGAACTTCCCTAATAAAGATGACTTGACTATTTGCAATAACTCGAGCTATCAATACGTGACAGGAAAGATCATCTGTCTAGTCTTGTTGCAGAGAACGCGAAAGGAAATCGACAGAATCCTCCGAGAATAACAATTAGGCTTGAGAAGTGGAATGTCTTCAATAGACCAGATATGTGTCTTGCGCACTATAGTAGAACAGTCAATAGAGTGGATCTCCTCACTCTATATTGATTACATTGACTATGAAAAGACATTCGACACCAGCAATCACCCTACACTTCAGTAGAATCTACAAGCCTGTGGAACCCCCGAGTAGGCCATTAACATCCTCAAAGAATTATATGCAGACATCCAGTGTTGTGTGCGTCATGAAGGACAACATAGTGACTGGTTCCAGGTGAGACTGGTGTCCGATCTATCTAGGATACACCAAAAGGACTAGTATGGAGACTTACCACCCATTTGGAAGACTGACTTTGCAGACGATCTGACACTGGTCTCAGAAACACAAAAAGTCATCCAAGAGAAAAACAACCCAGAAAACCAACCCAGTCGACCAGACAACCAAGAGTGTCGGGCTCAAGATCCACCCTGTGAAGTCCAGCCAAAAGAAATCCAAAACCACAAGCATCAAGAAGACAGCCAACGATGGAGTGGAGTTCGAGGAAATAAGCGACTTCAAATTATTATCTCAGCTGACAGCAACATCATGAGAGAGATTTTTAATGCTGCAACCAATTGTCGTCCGGGATAGTAACATCTGTCGGTGTTTTAGTATTACACAATCTTTTTATTTCACGCCAAAGACCAAAGGGAGTTTTCGACCGAGGTGACAGGTAATTCACTTTATTCTTCAAATAAGCCCCCATCTTCTTTCCACTTAAATTTTTACAAACAATGTCATAAGCGTTTCATTCTTTGTAGAGTCGAAAAAAACACACAACTCTGATTTTCACTGTCACAACCAGCTTAAGAAAACCGGTGAGAGGAATGCTTATTCCAAGAAAAATGGCCATTCTCTTTGTTTTCAACAGATTTTTGGCGGATTGTGGAAACAGAACACAAAAACACAAACGCACCTCTCTACAGCGATTACAGCCACCAGGAACATTGAGGTATAAAGCGTACGCTAGCAGCTTGTCATCCTCGCTATCTCATGTTCACTCAAGCAAGTACTGCTTACTGTCGTCTCGCCTCACTACTCAAGGCTTGTCATTCACAAGCACTCATGTTCGCATCTGTGAATGTGTCACACACTGGGAGATTTCTTTTTGCAATTGACGGGTCGTCTCCTATTCTCGCTCACACGACCACCGTCAAGAGGGTGACATAGGCGTAGGTGGAACTTCACTGTATTACTAAATTAAATAATATGACTTCTCAACCATATGGCCGAGCCCCCACCACCTACAGTCTCCCATAAAGAACCACAAAACACCGTAATACAGTGAACACAAAAAGAAGATTGTATTGTTAATATAAACAGCGAGTATTTACAATCAAGACAATATATGTTACATCTCGTTTAAACTCTAGTGTTCATGCAATTTCCTTCTGTTCGAGCTAGGTCTACAATATCATCTAATTCCACCCTACATCACCCACCTCGCCATTAAACATAATGACAAAACCACGTACCTCAATCACGCCTTTGCATACGAGAAAAGAATGACCACGTGATACACAACACTCACATAATCCAACACTCATTCCCGAATGCTTCTTACAGTCCTCACGACAGTCTGTACGATGGAGCGCTCCTTCCTCGGATATGTTCACCAGTAGATATCCTGAAGACCCCTTGAACACTTCCACTTAACAGCAGACTTCGATGCTGATGTTCACACACGCCACAGTGTCACATGTCACCCTAGGCTATCACCTGTCACTCTTAGCTTAGCCTTTTAGCTCCTCCCTTTGTAAGCTAGTAGGGGGAAGATACGTCATCACCAGGCTGACCGCTCCACCCACAATCGACACCTGGGTGTACGGGCATTGGCCAGGTTAATCATTCTGCTCCCCCTAGTCTGGCTAGAACCGGTTTACTTGAGGGTAGTGCGTCAGAACGCTTACTACATAAGGAGGTAAAAAATGCTAGACACAGGGAGAGAGCGATACACACAGAGCGACCTGGACACAGGATAGGAGAGCTATCGGGATCGACACATCGGAGGACACACGAGCCTCTAACCCTTGCCAATCTTACCCAAAGACGTGGAAAGAGCTTCAGTAGCAGATCTCGCGAACACATTGGAGTGTATTGCGCCGACTACGAGACAAAGTAGTAAGGGACTGTTGACCGTGCCTTATAGGTAAGACTGCTCTTGTCCATATACTTATCTTAGAGTCTGGGACTCGAGTTGATGTAAGATAGGTGATTTTATCCTGCCGGAGTCAGGTGACGTCATAAGCTAGTGGCCGGGCGGGTATGCCAAAAGAGGGTTCAGAGAGGTAGTGCTGGTCGTACAGTGTCATAGCTTCTGTGTCGGTCGATGAATAGCTTTAGAGCCGCGTATTGCAGTTAAGCAGAAGTTTCGGTAGTGATCAGAGTTGGTGCTCTTGTGTCGGTCACGTACCGTAACTGTGTTCTGCGGAAAAGTAGTGTTTCAATAGTGACAAGAGTAGGTGCTCTTTGGTGGTCACTTATTGATTCAGTTGGATAGCTTGGTTATTGTGTATCGCAGAAGTTGTTGTTGCAGTGGTGACAAGAGTAGGAGCTCTATTGTCGGTCACTTATTGTACGTGTGTATTGAGCGGGATCATAGGCCGGTTTGGCAGTTTGGTTTCCCTCTTGCATTCATTTGATTATTTCCTTTGTCTGTTACAAGTGGTATGACGTCATCAGGCAGCGTCTTACCCTAGACAAGAGCACGGTGATTCTCTGTAAATAATTTGTAGATATGTTTGATGTTGTCGAGCCAGTTAGTGTTTGAAATATATGTTGAATAACAGTTCGCTGCAGTTGTGTGTTTTACGAGGGTGGGGGCTCTTGAGCTAGAAGTGTTTTGCCTGTGAGAGACTGAGCGAACATATCAGTGTATGAGAATCTTTTCCCTCGGTAGATGTCTCTGGTTATTCACATTATTTCATAGCGTCGTCATCCTTTGGTGTAGAAACCATTGACCTGAATCAGTAATTCTGAAAAGTCGAAGTCCAATAAGATAAGGTACCGCCCGCTCGTCGACAACGTCCTGTCTCTAAGGTTCTCAGTTCACAGCTAAAGTTTTTCGTTAACTACTCTCAATTCTCCAAGGAGTGAGCGAGCTCACCCCTCCCCCGCTGTGCAGTTCGGCTATACCGTTGAACGACTCGTATGGTAGGCCGATCTAATCATAACTTCACGTCACTTGTCACGCGGTTCGTGACATTAATCTTTTAATATAATGTGGAAGCTGACATAATAATAATCTCACCTATGACTTTCATCGTGGTCCTCGACTGAGTGGTAAGTAAAGCTATTGAGGATAGACCAAAAGGACCAGTTTGGAGACTCATCACCCAACAGGAAGACTGTGACTTTGCAGATGATCCGGCATTGCTGTCAGATGAACAGAAAGTCATGGAACAGAAAAGTAACCCAGTCGAACAGACAGCCAAGAGTGTCGGGCTCAAGATCCACCCTGTGAAGTCCAGGCAAATGACATTGAAAACCACAAGCACCAAGAAGGCAGCCAACGATGGAGATGAGGTAGAGGACGTAAACAACTTTAAATAACCATTATCTCAGCTGACAGCAACATCACGAAAGAGAATCGTCTTAGTGGCACAAGTCTTCTACAGACTCAGTAACATCCGAAGTCAGAGAGAGAGAGAGAGAGAGAGGTTGCGGGGATTGCAGGGAAATATCGTATAATTTTGTACACGAATCTTTAAAATCTTTCTTAACGATGCCGGCGAGCACCTTATAAATGCTCAAAACTTAAGAAGACATAACTTCAAACTTACAGTAGATCATCTAACTGCAAAATATCGAGCACACTTTATAACGAAATCTGTGAATGATAAAGATGAAGTAGTCCTTTTGTAAATCTTCCAGAAAAGCATAGTGTGCTCAGCACATTGGGGACAAATCATATAAAAAGGACTGGGTGGAAAAATACAAACCATGACGTGCAGTTTGCTGTCTGTCTTGCAAACTCTCGTTGTCGTGGTCTCGACTGGTTCACTTGAGTTTCTTGAACAGGATCTTTTCAATACACAATGAAGCGAATGTTGTTCTTGCTGACCGAACGCTCTGTGTTACGACATAAATTTTGCGCGTTTCGTTTGGCCAGGTTGTAGACATTTTGATTTGTCGACTGTTCGCACTTCCAGCGCGCCTTGTCCAGGAAATAAGGTAATAAGGTAATAAACACCTTCCGTACCATAAAACCTTGTTACAGTTATTTTCCTTATTTTGTGTTAGAGGTTTATATAATGGAGAATACATTTCAGTAGCACGTTTAGTACTGTCACTGAGCAAGCCTTGATCTAGTTACGTAATGTGGCAGCTGACACAGAATGTCTAAAGAGAATCCGCACGTGAAATTTACATGAATACAAGAGAGATTCAATACAGATTTCGCTTTTTTTATTTTTCAGACTTTAAATTCTGCACGAATACACTAAATCAAGAGAAAGTCATGTCGTATCGTTGATTTATTCGTTTGGATGTAAACCCACGTTGGTTGCCTAACCTCGAAAGATGGTGGAATGGTTTGTCATAAATCATAGAAAGACAGCCCAACAGCTTAATGTTTGGGGGATGGCCGAAAGGAGGCTGGAGGAAAAAATCATTGGCTAATCTTAGATTTGAACCCGCAATCCTTCCATATGTTATCCCGGAGCTCTATTCTCATACGCCCTCTCGTGATTTGTATTAGGAACTGTTTCCTGATCGATATATCACGTGGGGTCAAACTGAGTTAGGCTGGTGCTTAACAAACGCTTCATTAAAGGATTTGCAACTGCAAGACGTACTTAATATCGCGAAGATATCTTTCCTGAACTTAATTTCCACCCCGAACTCAGAAATATAGTGAGATCATAATTATTTAATATTGAAAAAACGTTCCCTACTCATTTAAGGCCTAACATTTTAAGAATTTATAAGCATTGGCCAATCGTAGATTCGAACCCGTTAACCTTCCAGATTCTTCTCCGCAGCTGTAGCCGTAAAGCTTACAAGGCCGTCTCGTGATTTATATTACGAACTGTTTCCTGACTGATATATCACGTGGGGTCACACAGAGTTGGGCTGGTGGTAAACGAACGATTGCATAATAGGATTTTGCAAATGCAAGACATGCTTAATGTAGCGGAGTTATCTTTCCTCAACATTCCCGACATGTAGCGAGATCATAGTTATTTGATACTGAATTAACCCTCTCAAACACATTTAAGGCCTGAAATTTTAAGGATTTATGAAAAATTATTTTATTTTAGGACTTAATTTTTGTAATTAATTTTTCTTTAGATTGTAGCCAATAGCACGAAATTCTTTAGTCCATAGGATATGTTATGCAGTAAATTTCATTCAGCGTAACATATCTTGAACTAAACACATACAAAACGCACTCACGCACACGCGCCCGTACCCCCACACTCCTTATGTCTCTGGGGCTGCTTGTTAGTTATTTATGGGCATTTCACACTGTCCTAAACTGATTTAATCGTTTGGTTCTTGATTCCTACACATTTCCATGTAAACAAATAATAAAATGTTTTCCTGTATTTGGAGCCAAAAACAAAGTAAACGAAAAAATTCACAGAAGATCCCGCATATAAACTTAATTCAGCAAGGCTAAAACAGGCTAACACGAAATGCCCATATCTTCCGTTGGAGCTAAAACTTCCGTCACATGTTGGAAGAATCGTCAGGAAAACGATGGGAAGAGAAAATATGAGGAACTCTAGCGACAACACGATTAGCATCTTGGTTAATGTCATTTCCTTTTTGATGTCGCCAGTCGATGACAGCTTACGCCAGTTGACAGTCTGCCAAAGCTTGAGACACGTAGCGATGGTGCATATTAAGACGACGAAAGGGCATCCGACTGAAATGACAAACCCGTACAACACGCCGTCTATAAAGTACTGCAGTAACCTCTCGCTCTCTTCATCATGTTTTGCATACAGTGTCATAAACGTTTCATTCTTTGTAGAGTCGAAAGCACACACAACTCTGATTTTCACAATCAAAATCAACCTTAGAAAACCGGTGAGAACAACGCTTATGCCAAGAAAAATAGCCATACTCTTCGTTTTCAACAGATTTTTGGTGGATAGTGGAAACAGAACACAAACGCACCTCTCTACAGCTATAACAGCCGCCAAGAACATTGAGGTGTACACCAAGTTGTCGAAAATGAATGAAGTATGATTTATGAGAAACACCGAAACAGTGCTGTACCTTATATTAGCTTTAAACATAAACATATGTTCTGAGTTTTTCAGGAAACAGAAAGTAAGGTAAACGAAGTCCACAACAGACAGTGTAAAAAGACACAGATTGATTCTGTCCCTCAGGTTCAGTTTATAAAACACTACAGCACTTGCCACATTAGTCGGACCTCCCAGCAGGTACAGCACTGGTATAAAGATAGCGGATTTTATTTTGAAGATGAGAAGTTCAATCTCCGGACTGATCAAATCCCCAGCTTGGTATGACGAAGAAACAGAAATGCAAGTTTGAACATCTCCACTGCTGAAATTGTGTTCATTCTTTTCTTTCCAAGCATTTATTCCACTGAGTGACATTGAAGGATCTTCTGTAGTCGACATGAGTCCTGTTCTTGTCTGGGCGACGTGGAAAGAACTTGCTCTAAACACTTCATGGACTTTGCCAATAGGACGAATTTTGGACGAAAAGCGCGGGATCGGAAGACACCAGCTTTGTGAAGGAATTCTTTGAAAAGGATGTATGACCTTTTATAGATCGACGACTAAGGCGGGACTTTTTCTGTTTCGGCTTTTGTGCACTTTGTATGTATTCTCAGTATTTACTTTAAAGAAACAGAGCAATACAGCACGCGCGCGCACACACGTTTTCTCTCATTTATATATATATACACACAAACATGCAGAGAAAAATAAAAAAATTACTTATATAGAGAAAAGTAGATTAGCCTTAACCTGATAAGACTACAGAGCTGATAAATGATATTGAAATTGATATTAAGTGAAATGCTATTACAGTATTACAATCTTATTTTCTTTCGTCTGATTGCTATGCTGCAATGTTTGTTAAAACGTGTATGCTTTTCCTATTAAACAGAACATCATTTGCGATGATCTAATTCTAACTTATTATTTTGATCAAGTTCAACATGCAGTAGTTTTTATTGAAAGGCAGTTATCTTTCATTAACCAAGGTTTACGTACGAAACTTAAGTATTTGCGATTTCATTCTAAAATACTAATTTGCGCACTCACGCACTAAAGAACCCACAGACGTAGGGAAATCGACTCAAAGCCAGAAATGGCCTCTTCATTCCTTTTTTATCAGGTAGTGAACGACAGTGCATATAACAGGCAGCATTGCCGGCATACACGGGGAAACAGTGGAAATGACTGATTATAGTCGACAACTACCCGTGTATTTCTTTCATCAGGTAGGTGAGACAAAAGGAAAAGAGTGCCTTTGAGTATGCGAAAGACATTTCTTCCTATTTTTGTTTTTCTCTAATCAAATTAAACTAAAAATTTGAATTGAATTGAATTGAATTCGCACAGTAAAAACAAAATAGCGAACAGTAAACATTACAACAGCAGATAACAGCAAAAAGACACAAACGCAAGAAAAAGAATAACGCAGAACAATTTGTAGTTCAATCCTTTTTTAATATTTTTTTTAATGCGGACCTGCCAATAATCTCCAACCAGTTGCACAGCTTTCGCGTTTCCTTAGTCCAGTCTTACAAAACGTGCGAATGATCTTACAATACTGTGTCACGTGATATGCGTTGCCTGAAGAGAGGAAGCAACAAGCAGAAAAATTAGTTGGCCGCTGCACATACAGACGATATTCTCAGATTAATGTGAAGTGTCATTATACTGACGATGTACAAATAGCAAATAAACAAAATGGTTTGTTATTGTTTTTTTGGTTATTTGTTATTTGTTAATTACATATGATGCAGCAAGTGTTAGAAAGACTGGAGGAGACAGACGAGATAGAGGTGGTGGTTGTAGGGACATATACATTAGGATTTAATGTACGTGGCTTTGGAGGCTTCCTTGACTCGATGCCACCAGGCGCCTTTGGTCTCAGACTTCTACTGTAAATGGTTTCCTGACATACCACGAGAAAGACACGCGGAGTCAGGCCCGAAACAAGGAACAGTTTCCACAAAAAGAATTTTGCAGATGTAAAACGGAGCTATATCATATTTAATATTGAATAAAGGATCTGTCGTAATATACAGCTGATATTTTAAATAAATTCAAGAAGTCAAATCAGAAACAATGTTTTCTTTCTAAATTCTGTATGGAAAACGCATCTTAGCAAAATAATCTTTTCTATACCAGATTTAATAAGGCTTAACATGTCTTGAGAAACATGGAACGAGGAGAAAAGACAAAAGATGCCTAGTAGAAGACGGTCACGTGAACTTTCCTAATAAAGGTGACTTGACTATTTGCAATAACTGGAGGCGTCAATCAGTGACAGGAAAGATCTTCTGTAGAGTCCTGTTGCAGGAGAATGCAAAAGGAAATCTACAGAATCCCCCGAGATGTACAATCAGGCTTGAGAAGTGGAAGGTCTGCGATAGATCAGATACGTGTCTTTCGCACTATCTTAGAAAAGTCAATAGAGTGGAACTCCTCACTCTCAATTGATTACATTGACTATGAAAAGACATTCGACACCAGCCATCACCCTACACTTCAGTAGAATCTACAAGCCTGTGGATTCCCCGAGTAGGCCATTAACATCCTCAAGGACTTATAAGCAAACATCCAGTGTTGTATACGTCATGAAGGGCAACATAGTGACTGTTTCCAGGTGAGACTGGGGTCCGACACGGCTGTGTAATATCACCTATGACCTATCGAGGATACACCAACAGGACTAGTATGGAGACTTACTACCATTGGAAAGACTGACTTTGCAGACAATCTGGCACTGGTCTCAAAAACACAAAAAGTCATCCAGGAGAAAACCAAACCAGTCGTCGATCAGACAGCCAAGAGTGTCGGGCTCAAGTTCCACCCTGTGAAGTCCAGGCAAATGACATTGAAAACCACAAGGACCAAGAATACAACCAACGATGGAGTAGAGCTCGAGGAAGTAAGCGACTTTAAAAAACTATTATCTCAGCTGAAGGAACATAATGAGAGAGATTTTGAATGCTGCATGCAATTGTCGTCCGGGATAGTAAAATCTGTCGGTGTTTTAGTATTACACAATCTTTTTATTTCATGCCAAAGACCAAGGGGAGTTTTCGACAAAGGTGACAGAAAATTCACTTTATTCTTCAACTAAGCCCCCTTCTTCTTCTTTCCACTTAAAATTTTTACAAACAGTGTCATAAGCATTTCATTCTTTGTAGAGTCGAAAGCACACAATCCTCTGATTTTCACTCTCACAATCAGCTTCAGAAAACCGGTGAGAGGAACGCTTATTCCAAGAAAAATGGCCATACTCTTTGTTTTTAACAGATTTTTGGCGGGTAGTGGAAACAGAACATAAACGCATCTCTCAAAAGCGATAACAGCCACCAAGAACTTTGAGATATAAAACCCTTGAGGTATAAAACCTACGCTAGCAACGTGTCATCCTCGCTCTCTCATGTTCACTTAAGCAAGTACTGCTTACTGTCGTCTCGCCTGACTACTTAAGGTTTGTCATCCACACGCACTCATGTTCGCATCTGTGTACGAATTGCACCATATCGCGTCCGCGACAAATATTGTGGCAAATTGGGGTCGTGATGGCTACACCCATCACACAAATACAGAGTAAATACAGTTCCACATCGAGTATTTGTCACTGATCATGTTACTTTAATATGCCTTAATCTTTTAATATAATGTAGAAGCTGACTTAGACAATGTTTAAAAAGGATCTGGATTTTACGTGAATACAAGAGAGATTTAATACAGATTTGTTTAACTGCAGGAGATAATCATTAGCCAATCTACAGTCGAACCATCAACCTTCTATATGCTGTTTCGCAGCTCTGCCCGCAGACCTATCAAGACCCTCTCGTGATTTCTACCGTGAACTGTTTCCTGACATACCACGAGGACAACCTGAGTGACGCATGAGATAAGGAAAGGATTTGTAGACGTACAATGGGGCTTAATCTCGCTGAGTTTATCTTTTCTGAGCTTTAGTAGTCATCCCCTACCCCCGCCCAGACCTTACCAAATGAAGATATTTTATATTTAATATTGAACAAACGCTCTATACGCATTAAAAAGCTGATAGTCCAAACGTTAACGATAAAATTAGCTTTCAGGATAATCTTCTCTATAGCAGATTTAATTAAGCGCAACAGGTCTTAAGGAACTTTTTAACGAAATATGAAAGGAGGAGAAAGTACACGATGCCTGGAAGAAGAGGGTCGGTCGCGTAAAGCTTCCTAAAAAAAGATCACTCGACTATTTCTGATAACTGGATTTGTACCAGAAAAGATCTGTAGAGTCCTGTTGCAGGAGAATCCGAAAGGAAGTTCACAGAATCTTCCGCGAAGAACAATCGGGCTTGAAAAGTTGAAGGTCTTGCATAGATCAGAGATTCGTCTTGCGCACTATAGTAGAACAGTCAATAGAGTGGAACTCCACACTCTAAATTAAATGCATTGACTATTAAAAGGCATTCGACAGCATTCATCATCCTAAAGATTGGAAGAATCCACAAGGCTATGGATTCCGAGAAGGCCATCACTATCCTCAAAGAATTATATGCAAGCAGCCAGTGCTGTGTGCGACATGAAGGACAATAGAATGAATACTTTTACGTCAGACTGGAGTCCGACAGGGCTGTGTTATCTCACCTATGACCTTCCTCTTGGTTGTCGTGTTGGTGATGAGTAAAGCTATCGAGGATAGACAAATAGGACTTCTTTTAAGACTTATCACCCACCTGGAAGTCTGTGATTTTGCAGACGATCCAAGATCTACCCTATGAAGTTGTTTCTTGATTCGATGCCAGCAAGCACCTTAGATGGAAGTACTCAAGAACTGGGAAGGAGACATGACTTGAGATTCAAATCATGTAACTGTAAAATATGGAGCATTTCTAAAAATGAAGTCTTTGAATGACAAAGCTGAAGGGGTAATTTTTTAATCGTCCTGAAAAACACAGTGTGCTCTCAGCATATTAGGGACAAATCATCTGAAAACGGTTTGGGTGGAAATATACAAACCATGACGTGCAGTTTGCTGTCTTGCAAACGTGGTTGTCCTCCTGTCGATTGGTTCATTTGTGTTACACAATGAAACTAATGTTTTTTCTTGTTGACCGAACGCTCTGTGTTATGACATAAGTTTTGCGTGTTTCATTTGGCCAGATTGTAGACACTTTGATTTGTCTACTGTGTGCACTTCCAACGTGGCTTTTCCAGAAAATAAGGTAATAAGCACCTTGCGTCCAAGAAAGCCTTGTTACAGTTATTTTCCTCGTGCTGTGTTAGAGGTTTCTATAATAGACAATAAATATGTAGGAGAAGATCGTGTCCAGATCTAGTAATGGAATGTGGCAGTTGACAGAGAATGTCTAAATAGAATCTTTACGTGAATTTTACGTGAAGACAAGAGAGATTTAATACAGATTTCTACTTTTCTCTATTTTTGAGAATTTTAATTCTGCACGAATATTTTAAGTCAAAAGGAAAATCATATCTTAACATGAGCAAAGCCGTATTGGTTGCCTAACATCCAAAAATGCTGGAATGTTTTGTCATGTTAGAGACCATTACGCCGTATAATAAATCATAAGATAGACAATACAACCGTTTAATGTTTCGGGGCTAAAGGAAGCTGCACAACGTTTAACTCCGAGAAATAATCATTGGCCAAAATTAGATTCAAACGCGCAAACCTTCTGTAGGTTATCCCGCAGCTCTATCCGTAGAGCTTACAAGGCCCTCGAGTGATTTATATCATGAACTGTTTCCTGATACATCGCTTGGAGTCACACTGATTTAGGTTTCCATAAAAAAGGATTTTCCAAATGTAAGACGTGCTTAAGATCGCTGCGCTGTCTTTCCTGAGCTTCGTTACCCCCTCCCCCACCACTACCACCGAAATGAAGCGAGATCATAGTTATTTAATACTGAATAAACCCTCCGTAATCATTTAAGGGCTGACATTTAACGCATTTATCAGAAACGTTTATTTTATAACTTGAATTCGGATTCAATTTTTTCTTTCTATAGATTGTAGGACAATGCACAAAAGTCCAGGATAAAATCTTCTCTCCAGCTACCAGAGACATGGAGTTTTATTACAGAACGCAAACACTCACATGCGCACATGCGCACACACGCATGCACACCCACAATTGTTTATCTCTGGGATGCTCGATAGATATTTATGGCCATTTTTCACTGTTCTGAACGGATTTGATCGTTTGCTTCTTCACTCCTACAAGACATTTCCACATAAACAAAGAAATAAATGTCTTCCTGTATTTGGAGCCAAAAACATAGTAAACGAAAAAATTCAGAAAAGATCCAGCATTTAAACTTATTTCAGCCAAGTTAAAAAAGGCTGACACAAAATGCCGATGTCTGCCGTTATAGCTAAAATTTCTATCACATAATGGAAGAATTGTCAGGGTAACGATGGGAAGAGAAAATATGAGGAACTCTAGCGACAAAATGATTAGCATCTTGGTTATTATCATTTCCTTTTTGATATCGCCAGTCGATGACATCTTTCGCCAGGTGAAAGTCTGCCAAAGCTTGAGGCACGTAGCGATGGTGGATAATAAGACGACGAAAGGGCATCCGATTGAAATGACAAACCCGTACAACACGCCGTCTATAATATACTGTAGTAACTTGTCGCTCTCTCCATCATGTGTTGCGGACACTGTCATAAACGTTTCATTCTTTGTAGAGTCGAAAGCACACACAACTCTGATTTTCACACTCACAACCAGCCTTAGAAAACCGGTGAGAGGAACGCTTATGCCAAGAAAAATGGCCATACTCTTTGTTTTCAACAAATTTTTGGCGGATAGTGGAAACAGAACACAAACGCACCTCTCTACTGCTATAACAGCCGCCAAGAACATTGAGGTATACACCAAGTTGTAGAAAACGAATCCCACATGAGGCATGAAGAAAAACGAAACAGGGCTGTTCCTTATATTAAGGCTGATATTAAACATATGTTCTATGTTTAAAAGAAAAAATAAAGTGAGGTAAACGAAGTCCACAACAGACAGTGTAAAAAGACACAGATTGATTCTGTCCTTGAGGTTCAGTTTATAAAACACTACAGCACTTGCCACATTAGCCGGACCTCCCAGCAGGTACAGCACTGGTATAAATACAGTGGATTTTAATTTGAAGATGAGAAGTTCAACCTCCGGACTGATCAAATCCCCAGTTTGGTGTGACGAAGAAACAGAAATGCAAGTTTGAACATCTCCACTGCTGAAATTGTGTTCATTCTTTTCTTTCCAAGCATTTATTCCACTGAGCGACATTGAAGGATCTTCTGTAGTCGACATGAGTCCTGTTCTTGTCTGGGCGACGTGGAAAGAACTTGCTCTAAACACTTCATGGACTTTGCCCATAGGAAGAATTTTGGACGAAAAGCGCGGGATCGGAAGACACCAGCTTTGTGAAGGAATTCTTTGAAAAGGATGTATGACCTTTTATAGATCGACGACTAAGGCGGGACTTTTTCTGTTTCGGCTTTTGTGCACTTTGTATGTATTCTCAGTATTTACTTTAAAGAAAAAGAGCAATACAGCACGCGCGCGCACACAAGTTTTCTCTGATATATTTAAATACAAAAACGTGCAGAGAAAAATAAACAAAAATTAGTAATATAGAGAAAAGTAGATTAGCCTAAACCTTTGATAAACCTACAAAGCTGATAATTGATATTGAAATTTTCTTTTCTTTTGCCTGATTGCTATGTTGCAGTCTTTGTTAAAAGTGTAATCTGTTTACTATTGAGTGAAATGCTATTACAGTATTACAATCTTATTTTCTTTCGTCTGATTGCTATGCTGCAATGTTTGTTAATACGTGTATGCTTTTCCTATTAAACAGAACATCATTTGCGATGATATACATTTTTTTATCAAGTTCAACATGCAGTAGTTCTTATTAACTAATTAATTCCATTAACCAAGATCTATGTACGAAACTTTAGTAGTTGGGATTCAATACTAAAATACTGTTTGCGCACTCACGCACTAAAGAACCCACAGACGTAGGGAAATCAGCTCAAAGCCAGAAATGGCCTCTTCATTCCTTTTTTATCAGTGTGTGGACGACTTACAGTGCACACAACAGGCAGCATTGCCGGCAGACACTGATGTTAGTCAACTGGAACCAGCGTATTTCATGAGGTAGGTGAGACAAGAGGAAAAGAGTGCCTTTGAGTACACAAAACACATATCTTCCCATTTTTGTATTTTTCTCTAATTAAATTAAACTAAAATTATAAATTAAATTAAATTAAATTAAATTAAATTAAATTAAATTAAATTAAATTAAATTAAATTAAATTAAATTCGCAAATTAAAAACAAAACAGCGATCGGTAAACGTTACAACCGCAGATAACAGCAACAAGACACTGTCAGACCGTGGTAGAGCGTTCTAGAGTAAAAAACAGAACATTTTTTATTTCAACCCTTTTTTCGTTTGTTTACACGAGCTTAATCTTCGTAATGTCAACAGTTTCTTTCGCATGTTTAATGCGGACCTCTCAATAATCTGCAACACGTTGCACAGCTTTCGCGTGTCCTTAGTCCAGGCATACAAAACATGCGAATGATCTTAGAATACTGTGTCACATTATTTAGGCTGCCTGAAGAGAGCACATTACAAGCAGAAACGCTAGTTGGCCGCTGCACATAAAGACGATATTCTCAGATTAATGTCGATTGTCTTTATATTGAAGTTGTACAGACAGCAAATAAACAAAATACTGGGATTTTTTTGGTTATTTGTTATTTGTTAATTACACAGGATTCAGCAAGTGTTATAAAGACTGGAGGAGACAGACGAGGCAGAGGTGGTGGTTGTAGGGACATATACATTAGGATTTAGAGTACGTGGCTTTGAAAGGTTCCTTCACTCGATGCCAGCAGGCTCCTTAGGTCTCAGACGCAGTCTCTTTGGCTTCTGAGTATACCAGCAAAAGAAAAAAGTGTTTTTTGGTGGCAGCGATCAGCGAGTTGTCTTATACATCGATAGAGACCATATATTTGTGGAGGGACTCTTATCGTTATATTATGCCTAACTGTTGTCTTGATGGCTAAAATCACCAAAATAGAAAATAAATATAATTATTATGAGTACGTTCAGTCTTTGTCACTGATCACGTTACTTTAATATGCCTTGATCTTTTAATCCACTGTAAATTAGACAATGTTTATAGGGCATCTGGTTTGTAGGTGAATACAAGGGAGATTTCATACAGATGTGTTTAACTATAGGAGATAATCATTACCTGTCCTAGACTCTAACAAGCAACCTGCTGTTTCGAGAGCCCTGCCACCAGAGATATCAAGGCGCTTGTGATTTATAGCGAGAGCTGTATTCTGACATACAAAGAAGAGGACATGCAGAGGGAGGTCCGAAACAAGAAAAAGTTTCTACAAAAAGGATTTTGCAGATGTAAAACGTTGCGATATCATATTTAATATGTATTTAATCGGTATTATACAGCTGATATTTTTAGTAACTTTCCAGAGGTCAAAGCAGAAAAATGTTTTCTTTCTAAATTCCGCTGGGGAAATCACAACTTAGCAAAATAATCTTTTCTATACCAGATTTAATAAGGCTCAACATGTCTTGAGAAACTCTTTAACGAAATATGGAAGGAGGAGAAAGTAAACGATGCCAAGAACACATAAACTTTCCTAATAAAGGTGACTTGACTATTTGCTATAATTGGAGGTATCGATCTGTGCCAGGAAAGATCTTCTATAGAGTCCTGTTGCAGGAGAATGCAAAAGGAAATCTACAGAATCCCCCGAGATGTACAATCAGGCTTGAGAAGTGGAAGGTCGTACGTAGATATTTGTCTTTCGCACTATAGTAGAACATTCAATAGAGTAGAAATCCCCTTTAAATTGATTACATTGACTATGAAAAGACATTCGACACCAGCCATCATCCTACACTTTAGTACAATCTACAAGCCTATAGATTCCCCGAGTAGGCCATTAACATCTTCAAAGAATTATATGCAGACATCCAGTGTTGTGTGCGCCGTAAAGGGCAATATAGTGAATGGTTCCAGGTGAGACTGGGTTCCTACACGGCTGTGTAATATCACCTGCGACTGTGACGAATCTAGCTCATCTGTCTATCCATTGTCGACGCGAAGTTTCACGCGATTGGATTCTTCGTGTGACGACAAAATTGTGGCGTCACGATCTGTTTCGATGAAGAAACCCACGCATGACAGCAAAGGCCGGGTTGCCATTGCGTGTAAGAGATCAGTTCCATCTATTTCCGTGGAGTTGCTGCTTAGTAAACCCTGGGATTAATTAAAACTCGTGCCTGGATGCACTTACCCAGACTTCATGATTGTCCGTGTCTGTTCTGGGTGAGTAAATATGCCGTTTCTAGGTACGCCTCAGTTCGCACCAAGTTGGGACTCAGCTCAGAGTCCATGTAGGAAAAAAATTTCGCGTCCGGGTCGCAGCGTCAACCGTCACACGACCCGACAATAGTTTCTGCGCCGATTTGCACAGTTCTGCTGTGTTACATGAGGACTGTTTCGCCAGTTCATCTTCTCGCAAGTCTTTTCGCAAGTTCACTTCTTCGCTGTTTCGCTGTTACGTCGCCTACCGCTAGTTCAAGTTCAACACATTGCCATCTCTTTCTCCATACGTCGTCGTCCTCGCTTCATCGCCCGCCACGTCAGCATCAGCATCGGCGCATCAATCACCACGCCGCTGCATCACCAATCGTCCGTCATCGTTTCACTTCACGTCCAAACATCGACCACAGTGTCATCAGTGCGAGGACACACACAGACTGTGCCTTCCGGCGCGAGAGTCAATGTACTGTGCTGACGCGAGCGTTGTGACTCGAGCATTTCTGGTCATGTAGGCCTTTTCACATCGTTCCATTGATCCAGAACATTCACGTCACATCGCCGTCGTTACTTTCATTATTTACTTGTTATCCTGTTGTGAGTTAATTAAATGTGGGTTTTTGTTTGCACACGATCGGGTTTGTTGAAAAAGCGTGTACGTCTGGTGTGTGTCGCTCACGTTTGTAGGATTTTACCCGATGAATATATTATACTTGGCCACACACAATACATTGAAACAGACACAGTACTACTAGACCCTATAATCCTATGGGCAAATATTTTATTTACACTTGCAAATGGAGAAAGATAGGACTCAATATAAAAGCCTTTATTCAGTCTGTAAATCACAGATATACTGTTAAAAATATATTTATTTGAGAAAAGGTCTCTCTTGTAGATTCGAAACAACTGCCTACCCTATCAAGAATTGTTACATGATCTACAATAGAGAACTTTTTCTTTTTGTGCACATGAGCAACATAGAGCACACTTCCTTCAGTATCTTGTCTACGGAAAGCGAGCAGCTTGTTTCGTATGCTTAAGGCGGACCTGCAACCAGTTGTACACCTTTAGTGTGTTCTTAGTCCAGGTATAAAAATGGACTAGCATAAATATAAATTGCACAGTTGGTGACTAAATAAAATTTCGTTAGAAAAGCGGATGTAAATTTAGACCAAGTGGTGACGCCTCGTCACCAATTAAAGTGACTGAAACAGATTAATGTGGATTGTCGTTATACTAAGAAAAGAAGATGGGCGAATGGTTAGAGCGCAGGTTTCCGAACCCGAAGGTGTGTCCCAGATGGCTTGATACTGTGTCCGCAGCACGGCTCCCCCAGTTCCTCCAGTTGAGAATGGGTACCTGAATCCATGAGGTAGTGAAGGTAAGGCAAAGAGAGAGAGAGAGAGGAAGAGACAGGGCGGGGGAAGGTGGGAACTCCTTCACGATGCTAACCCACAGGAAGTGTTGGTCTCATACACCACACACTCTAAAAACAGTCACAAGACAACTTGGCTTTACCCTTCTACCGTTAGCGTGATGTCAAAGATATCAAGTGATTGGTACTATTGGTTACGACCCAAATCCTTTTCAGAAAAGCAAACTAAACGTACCAATGATCTTAAAAGTTAAATAGTGTCACATGACTTAGGTGGCCTGAAGACAAGAAGCAGCAAGCAGAAAAGTCAGTTCGCCGCTGCACGTAACATTCATCTTCCTCAGATAAATAAATGTGGATTGTCGTGATATTGGGGAAAAGAGGATAAGAAACGGGTGACTGAGGTTTGGAAAAGAAGATGGCCGAATGGTTACAAGCGCAGCTCTCCGAACCCGAAGGAATGACCACAGATGTTTTGATACCCTGTGCCCCGAAGCGCAGCTTCCCCAAGATGTTCAGGTTGAGAATAAATATCTGAATAATGGGTTAGTGGATGAGAAATAGACTGGGGGGGGGGGGAGAGAAGAGGGAAACACGACTATACCGGCATGAAGGCGCGTCTGTGATGGTCTGGGCAGAGAACCGCCTGTACAGAAAAGAGACTGTGTGACCGCTGATCATGCCATTTTCACACCCATGGCTGCTTATTAGTTGATCCTTCATGACAGCTCCTCACCCTATTTATCCCCGTGGCGACCAACTTCTTTCAGCAGCAGCATTACCTTCAGAGGCTTGAGGGGCCACCACGTTCACCAGATCTGGCTCTTCGACGCCACTTGCAGGCTATTACCATCCACAGCCAGAACACGTGACCCAGTTCTACTTTCTGCAGCAGGAGTTCCTGGATATCCATGGCCACTTACTGACTCCGTGCAAAAAGATACACAACTTCAACCGTGTCAGAGCGTACTGATAGTTTCTGTGACTTAATTTCGGAGGGGGAGGAAGGGTAGGGGGGATTATTTGAGTTAATTCCTATAAAAAGTTTCTACAGTCTGCTGGGAAATAACATGACATACTTCTTCTCCAGGATAGGTTATATAGCAAAATAATCTTCTGAGATATATGTTAGATATTTGTTTTGAGCAGTATATTAGAACAGTCAATAGAGTGGAGTTCCTCACTGTAAATTAATTACATTGACTTTGAAAAGGCATTCGACAGCAACCATCGCCTTTTACTTTGGAAGAATCTATAAGACAATAGATTCCGATGTGATGGAGCGAGTCAGCTCCGCAAACTTTCCTCTCTCTCTCTCTCCGTAAACAGAGGCCGGCCTTTTGTCGAAACTCTCTCTACATACTTTATTGAGCGCCGCCGCTGCTGCTGCCGTACACCTTCCTTCGCCCACAGTTCACTGCCCTTTTTCCAGTCTGTACCCCGCTTTTATCGGGTGGGGTGCGGACCGCAACGGGGGCCTTGCCAGCTACAGCCGCAGCTAGCGGTCGAAAGTACGGCGTGTAGCACATTTTGTGTTTGTTCCGCGCACAAAAGTTTGGATAAAACAGCAAAGAATATATATATATACAGGAAAATTAAAATATGAGATAAATAGAGTGCGCTCTGCTCTTCCTGTTACTGTTAGAGAAAGCTACGTACAGCGAGGAGACAGTAGAGATAATTACATTAAAAGGCAGTTTAACTAGCTATGTTGCATAGATAAAGATAAGAAATATGCCTACAAACTAACCTAATCTGTGAGCGGGTGGTGCAAAACCGTCTCCGTGATGGCTGCGTCCGTCACACCGAGAAGGCCATCAATATCCTCAAAGAAGGCCATCAATATCCTCACCTATGACCTTCCTCGTGGTTATCGACTTGATAGTGAGTAAAGCTATCGAGGACAGACCAAAGGACTGGTATGGAGACTTACCCCCCAGCTGGAAGACTGACTTTGCAGACGATCTGGCACTGCTCTGAGATGCACAAAAACGCATGCAAGAGAAAACCAAGCCAGTAGACCAGACAGTCAAGAGTGTGTCATGAGACCACCCCTCTGGTTTGTGCTTTCCTGATAAGAAACAGGGCTACATTTACGAAGCGCTTCACTCAAGCACCTTCAAGACAGATACACTGTTGCAACGTTTCATTCACTAACTTTTCAAGTTGAAATTTTCAACAATAACGCTAGACTCAATTTTTCTCACTCACAACTCAGCGTTTCTCTAATCGATTATAATAATGAGGACTCGCCTACTTTCTACAGTTAACGCAAATTTATGCGAACGTGACCGGAATCGTACATTCCCGCCAATTCTGTATGCACTAAGCCGACCCTGGCATATTTTCCCGCGCTTTGGATCTCACGCTGTTTACTACAAATGAAAGGCGACGCCTACATTGTATGACAGTCGATTTTGGCCCTAATTTCGCACCAAATCCCACAACACTGTTCCCGAATGCTTAATACAGTCCGCACGACAGTCTGTACGTTGGAGCGCTCCTTCCTTGGATATTTTCACCTGTAGATACCCTGAAGACCTCTTGAACACTTCTACGTAACAGCAGACTTCGATGCTGACGATCACACACGCCACAGAGGATATGACGTTTACACAAGGCTTACACACAGCCCCTTGAGCTCACCCAAAGAGCTCGGTCACAGCCAGCCCCTTTGTAAGGCTGGACCTTCGCCCCCTTCTTCAGACAGTTGTCTGTCCACCATCCATGCTTTGACACCGAATATGAAAGTCTGCATGGTCATGATGCTGGCATGTACATCAGCTGGAGGACAAGAACTGTATAATTGGGTGTCGTCTGCATATGACTGGGTGGAGACCGTGTAAGAGTGAATGAGTGATGAAAGTGGTTTGATGTATAAGATGAAAAGGATAGGCCCCAGGACAGATCCTTGAGGGACTCCTAGAGACAATGTTGATGGGGCTGACAATGGGTCGAGGACAAGTACAGACTGAGTTCTACCAGAGAGGTAGGACTGGAACCACGCCAGCGCCGACCCACAGATGCCGTAGAGATCATGGAGACGATTGAGGAGGATGGTATGGTCGATTGTATCAAACGCTGCGGAAAGATCAAGCAGGGTCAGAAAAGACACTTCGCCTCCATCCAGAGCAGACAAAATGTCGTTATCCACGGAAGGGCTCGATATAACTGTTGGATAAGTCACGGACCCGTGACTTTAGCCGGAATTCTGAGAATTGATCCCAGACAGCTCGCCGTAAGCCCACACCCTTGGACTCTACATTTTTGATAGTAACGACTGAAGGAAAGTTGTGTCCAGTCTGGACAGCCGTGCAACAAACCTTCGTTTTGTTCGGCGCTTTGGAACACTCGACTAAATTTCCGGTTTGACCTGTATCTGAACTATAGTCGAGGTTACAAGTATTTTTGTTTATATGTACTGTGGAGCGAATCACGCCTACCAGATCTAGCTATTTGTTTGAGCTCGTTACATTTTCCCCACTCCTTCCATCTGATGCATTGATGATTGCTCGAATTTTAAAATCAGTTCTTTCCTGTTTAAAATATTGCATGTTTGTGATATATTGTTGACTGACTGATCTGTATCCTCACATTTTCGTGTATATCGGGAGAGGATGAATGAGTGATTCGATTGTACTTTATAATCTGAAAGTGTGAGAAAGAAACAGATCTATTTCATTTGACTGAATATTGCCTGCTTACGGTGTGTTTGAAACATATCATTCTTTTTTAATATATCCGAAAAAAGTCTCTTGTGGAATCCGGAAGGCGGAAATAAAACGCGAGTATAAAGTTGGAATATAAAAATTTAAACATAAAGAGTTCATCTTAAAAATTCATTGAACTTTTGGCTTCGATTAACGACCTGGAAAGTTAAGAATACAGAGAAAACAGGTCCGCCCAAAGGACCATTTAGTAACCAGATGAGAGTGAAGTGAAAACTGTGTGTAGTATTGTTAATTAAACTTGCTGACCCAGCCCTCCTGATTAAATATAATATATAGAGAAGCTTTACACAGTGGGCGTTTGTCTTCCTTGAGTGAAAGGATGAAACCCAGCGGAGACTGTGTTGGACAAGAAAGAGACATCTGTGTAGGGACATGGATAATACTCCCTATTGCAGCAGAAAGGTCTCTGGTGGGCAGTCCCATGAAGTGTCCCACGACGTAGAACACGCGTTTAATTCTTGCATCAAGGATCGGGGGAAAATAACGTCATAACTCCTCAGCAAACCCCCGACCCACGACAGAGTGACGGGCACAAGATCGACCAAGTGAATTCCCCCCACCCCTACCCCCCAAAAAATGAAATTCAAACCACATGGACCCAGAACACAACCAACGATGGAGTGGAGCTAGTATTTATCTCAGCTGACAGCAACATAATGAGAGAGATTTCAAGCACAATCGTACCAGTGCCACAACCCTTCTACAGATTCAGTAACATCTGGAGACCTCTTTCGTTGAAGACTAAAACCAAAGCAAAAACGATCGACCGGTCGAACTTGCGCTCAATGCTGTAATAAGCAGCGGAGAAAGAACACATTTTAAAAATTTCAAAAAAGGCAAGGTGGCAGATTGGGTGTGGAGGTAGATGGTTTCGACTCATGCTATAAGTGGACTGGAAACAATACGTCAGAAACAAAAAAATCAAGAAAAGGACAGGTCTAAACATAAACTACATCGTAGATAAGTACAAAAAAGACGACGGAGTCGGCTGGGGAGCGTTCTTTACATCGACAAAACCAGGTTTTTACATAAAGACCTCCGATGGACTGCACCCGAGAAACAAAGAAGGGCAAAATGTTGGGTACGTGGAGGAGGAATGTGGAGGAGGAACTTCAGACAACATGAAAAACCTGCAATAACAGCAGCTGTCTTCCTAAGAACCGGAATGGGTGGAGAAGATTTGTTAGTGCCATATGGTCCCCGAGGGAGTGATGAAGACAAAGACAAAGAACATGTCTTCTATCAAACACATGTAAGTTTATTATAGAAAGACTACCATGGTTTCCCGTTGTTCATATTGTGTTAAAAATGACCACGTTCTTCTTAGTTATATCGATCTGTGGAAATGTCCTTGACGAAGTCTCCGAGCTGGAAGTGTGTAAGTGCATGCATGAATGTGTGTTTGCTTTTTTATTCCTACACATTTCCATGTAAACAAAGACATAAAGGTCTTCCTGTATTTAGAGCCAAAAACATAGTAAACGAAAAAATTCAGAGAAGATCCCGCATTTAAACTTATTTCAGCCAAGCTAAAAGAGGCTGACACAAAATGCCGATCGGCGCCCAAGCTTCCGCCATATAGTGGAAGGATTGAAACAAAAACAATCGGAAGAGAAAATATCAGGAACTCTAGCGACAACGCGATTAGCATCTTGGTTACTGTCATTTCCTTTTTGATGTCGCCAGTCGATGACAGCTTACGCCAGGTGACAGTCTGCCAAAGCCTGAGACACGTTGCAATGGTGGATATTAAGACGACGAAAGGGCATCCAATTGAAATGACAAATCCGTACAACACGCCGTCTATAATGTACTGCAGTAACTTGTCGCTCTCATCATCATGCGTTGCGAACACTGTCATAAACGTTTTTTTCTTTACAGAGTCGAAAGCACACACAGCTCTGATTTTTAGTGTCACAACCAGCTTTAGAAAACCGGTAAGAGGAACGCTTATTCCAAGAAAAATGGCCATCCTCTTTGTTTTCAACAGATTTTTGGCGGATAGTGGAAACAGAATACAAACGCATCTCTCTACAGCTATAACAGCCGCCAAGAACATTGAAGTATACAACCAGTTGTAGAAAATGAATGCTGTATGATTTATTAAAAACACCAAAACAGGGCCGTACTGTATGTCGGAGTTGAACATAACCAATTGTTCGGAGTTTATCAGGAAAAAGAATGTGAGGTAAACGAAGTCCACAACAGACAGTGTAAAAAGACACAGATTGATTCTGTCCCTCAGGTTCAGTTTATAAAACACTACAGCACTTGCCACATTAGCCGGACCTCCCAGCAGGTATAGCGCTGGTATAAAGATAGCGGACTTTAATTTAAATATGAGAAATTCAACCTCCGGACTGATCAAATCCCCAGCTTGGTATGACGAAGAAACAGAAATACAAGTTTGAACATCACGGCTGCTGAAATTGTCTTCGTTCTTTTCTTCCGAAGCAAGTGTTCCGTTGAACGACACTGTGGTATTTTCTATCGTCGACATGATTCCGAGTTGGATAGAACTTATTCTGGAATTTTCCAATGTTAAGAATTTTGGACGAAAAGCGCGCGATCGACATCAGGCATGTCAAGGAATCTTTAGAAAAACGTGGAAGACGTTATATAGATTGACAGCAAAGGCGGAGACAATTTTTGATTTGGCTTTATTGGTCTTTTAAAAATTTTAAATATTCTCAGCATTTATTTAGAACAAACAGAACAAAAAAGCACGCACGCATAAACACTTTCTCTCAAGTAAATACACACGCATAGAAAAAGACATCAAATTTTTTTATACAGGGGAAATTAGTTTAGCCCAAATCTTTGATAACACTACAGAAAAGATAATAAAATGTTAATTTCTGTTGATTGATTACCGTCCAACAGTAGTCGTTAAAATGTAAATGCTGTTTTCTTTAAATCAATGGAAGCAATATTGTGACTCGAAAATTTTTATTATTTTTTTTTGAATAATTCTTATCCTGCCGTGTTTGTTAAAACGTGTAACGGAACATCGTTTACAAAAATATAAATTCTTTTGTTCTCAGTTCGACATGCAGTGACTTTAAATAATTAACTTTATTTAATCTTGTAGGTTTTAGTATCCAAAGTTAGGTTGTCTTAAACAAGATTTCTTAAACAAGGTTTTTATGTTGGCATTTTAAAAAGGGCATACGTCTTCACGCACGCAAGCACGCACGCACGCACGCACGCACGCACGCACGCACGCACGCACGCACGCACGCACGCACCCACAGAGGTAGGCACGCAGCTGCAACGGTATCCGAAAGGAAACGGGGCATGACTTTGACGGCGTTTGAATCGTTTGTTGAGAAAACTTTTGAGTTTCAGAATAACTCGTTATGGAAATATAAAGCAGTGGTTTGTGTAAGTGATTAGCATAGTGGGCGCGTGTAGCAGTGTTCGGGTAGTTGAGCAATGTTCAGACTGGAAGTGAGAAGTGTTCGAAAAGGGGTTGAGGTTGAAGATTGGCTGGGTAGACAGGCGAGAGACGCGTCAGAGGCCGGACGTGTGATTGTCGCGGATGCGAAATGGCGCTGTGCGTACACAGATGCGAGCGTGAGTGCATGTACGTGACAAGCCTTCAGTAGTGAGGCGAGACCACAGTCAGCAGTACTCGCTTGAATGAACACAGAGAGCAAGGATGAGACGCTGCTAGTGTAGGTCAGGGCAGATGACCAACGATTGAGTAGAACAACGGGCGTTACTGGACTAGTGAGAGTGCCAGAAGTCAGTTGCCTAGACACTAGACAACCCCGATCGGGGATTAGAAGGCTTAAGAGGTGTTCGGTTAGATTTTTTTTTTTTTTGGGAGGGGGGGTAATCATTTTGGCCAAGCACGAAGATAGGCCGAATGCGCTGTGAGCGTTTATTCACGGTTTTTATTGTGTTATTTTGTGTTTGATTCTGGAGACTACTGTATTAATGTATGTGCGGAAGGCTTCTTTGTTGGGAACTGATTACAGTGTATGTAGGAACACTGGTGTATGTGGACTAACCATGGAGACAGAGAGCAGACTTTTGGATGTCAGCTGCTGGGAGGGACCTGTATCCTCAGCGCAGGCTATTGTGCGTGAGACCGTGTTCGTGGCAGCCCATAAACGTTAACGACAATCAACTGCGTGTGGTGCGACCGGCCGATGAACTACTATGTTTTGAGGCCAAAAGCTGTTAAGAGAGCATTGATTACTTGATTTGAGCATCGACATGATGAGACGCTGAGTTGGTGTCTACAATTTGATAAAGACTGGTGAAGGTTGATAGCCGGAAATGACTAAAAGAGAGACCATATTGATGCTAATGATGCTCAACCCTAATTTGTCGGTGAAGTCCTTGAACTGTTAATTTTAAATGTTCACTTTGGAGTTTCACACTATAGGGGTGTATTTGACCTTGAGAATTACTTTGGGCTTGGGAAGTCATGATACCCGAACGCTATTGACTCAGATTGTTGTGATGATAGATGAAACGCCGACCGTCTGACCTAGCGTATTCTTTTTGATTAAAACCTGTATGATGCTATTCTTTTGCATGGTTCAGAGATAAACGTAATACTTTAGAAGATTAGACGGAAAACGCTTGTGGAAGTATCGTGAAATCTTGATAATGTTTACTGTGCCATAAAATGAATGGTTTGTTAACATATTTTGATTCTTTGTTAATTTTGTCAGCGGAGAGTAACTAGAGGCATATAAGTTTGAGGCTTGGGGTAACAGAAGTTGGTATTTGTGGTAGTTACTAGGCCAGGGCGTTTTAGTTACCCTGCAGATTGTTTAACAGTAAGAATTAGTAAGGCTTGTGTGTGTAAAGAAATAATGTGATATTTCAGGTGAGAGGTTGTTAAACGTTGATTTTGTATGTTCATTTGTAAAACGGGGGATAACCTCCAGAGCACATGTAGGAAAAAAATATCGCCA
The DNA here is from genome assembly GCA_004794575.1 of Lanistes nyassanus. Classification (NCBI taxonomy): domain Eukaryota; kingdom Metazoa; phylum Mollusca; class Gastropoda; order Architaenioglossa; family Ampullariidae; genus Lanistes; species Lanistes nyassanus. The sequence continues at coordinate 35,107 of SMGT01008033.1, read as the reverse complement.
CGGGGAAGTGACTAGAGATTTAGGATAACTAAAGTTGGCATTATCACTAGTATGATATTGCAGGTGAGACTGTATATGTCCATTTGTTAGAAAGGAGAAACGTTAGTTGAGAAGGAGTGACAGGAGAATTATTAGCCAAAAAAGGTGTATTGCAAATAATGTATTCAGAAATAATTTTTTGAAAATTTTTAGAGAGTTGGCTAATTAGCAGTAAAAGGCGTTAGATTATTGTGCTCATGAGCCAGTGAAGTCGGCGGGTCCTTTTTATTCATTTACACTGTTTCGTGTTTTCTGTGTTGGTTGCTGAGAGCCAACACGCACTCATACCTTGGTCGCGTGGCGAGTGACGTGCGGCTGGGAAGGTGGTGGTACGTGACAAATTCTCCTGTCCCTCCTTCTCAACTAACGTTTCTCCTTTCTAACAAATGGACATATACAGTCTCACCTGGAATATCATACTAGTGATAATGCCAACTTTAGTTATCCCAAATCTCTAGTCACTTCCCCGTGGCGATATTTTTTTTCCTACATGTGCTCTGGAGGTTATCCTCAAGTGGTTGAAACTGATGTGTGCAAATCAGAGAAAGCGTACTGAAATACAGCGAGACGTCAGAATAATTGCAACTTCTTAGAGCTACAGTGATGATAGCCCAGTGGTTAAGGACAACGGTTTTCCGCGATTGAATGGTTGCAGGTTCGAACGCTAACGTAATTTTTTTAGACATCACACCGCAAATTCTTATAGCTACAGTGAACCAAACCAAGCCAAGGTGATGACAGCCCTGTGGTAAAGACACTAACTTTTCACGATTGAATTTTAGAGGTTCGATCCCCATGGTAATTTTCAAATTTTTTCGGATTGGGATTAGGGGTAGGGTTTTTTTTCTGAATACCCCCTGAGGGTAAAAGAATAAAGAAACTTGAAACTTGTTAGGGTTAGGTATTAGCCAGGGGCTTCTTTTTGCCTTTATAAGTTGAAGTCTGTGTTTTGGGGTCAAGCAGTATGTTCGCGCCAAGTTGGGACTCGCCTCAGAGTACATGTAGGAAGAAAAATTTCGCTTCCCGGTGACAATAGCAACAAAGAATCCAATTGTGTCGATAAACCATTCACTTTATGAAACAGTAAACATTATCATGATCCTACGATACTTCCAGAAGTCTTTTTTACAGTCCAATCTTCTAGCCTACGAAAGAGATACGGTTGTTCATCTTAAAGAGAGTGTACACTCAAACCTAACAACCCTTGTATACTGCACTAATACATTGGAAATGACAAGAAAACGTCATAATCTGAGGTAAACTTTCAGTATGACGTTTATTTATATATTAAAAGTGCACAAAAAAGGGCAAAGAGATAACTTTGTGAACATGTATCTGGAAAACGTGACATCGGTTATGTCCCCTTCCCGTATGACGTCAACTGGGTATCCTCACTTCTGTTATGTGAGAGACAGGCGGTGTTCGAGTACTGAGATCAAATTGGGAAAACTTTGCGCAGTGTTTGGATGCGGGATAAACACCAGTAAAAAGACTGTTATTTGCACGTTTAAATTTCCCGAAACACCTATCCCCCTTAGAAGAGCGTGGATCAATTTCGTGAAAATTGTTCTTGGCTATTCGTCCAGCTCGACAGACAAGGATACGATGACATTTCAAACACATACCTTTCAAAAACTCCATACATCTGTGATTTTTTCTGGTATATTATGCATCAAAAACTTATAAAAGTATATTTTGATAATAGCTTATCCGTTCTCGTACGTGCTATACCGGTCGAATTGTGGCTATTCGGGGTTTCGAAATGGAATGATACACGGCAGAAGAGCAGATCTGTAAAATCTGTAAAATGTGCGTACTCAGCTGTCGCTTTTTGGCATCAAATAACTCAGAAAGTGCATTCTGATGCTGGATATACCTTTAAAACCTTTTATTTAGACCCAAAACCATGATCTTTCGTGGCTGTTCGGTATTCCGTATGAGTCGACGGTAACAGTACTAACACAAATCTGTAAAATGTACGTACTCAAGTGTCGATTATATTATGCATATTATGCATCAAACAATTCAGAAAGTGCATTCTGATGTTCGATATACCTTTAAAACCTTTTATTTAGGCCTAACCCATGACTTTTCATGGCTGTTCGGTATTTCGTATACATGGCAAACGAGCAGATGATAACTTTACTGACACAAATATTTAAAATGTACGTACTCAAGTGTCGATTTTTGGCATATTATGCATCAAATAATTCAGAAAGTGCATTCTGATGCTTGATATACTTTTAAAACCTTTTATTTAGACCGTAGCTGTTCGTGACTGTGCGGGGGTTTCGTATGACCGTCGCATGCCGTCTTTGTTGTTACCCGGGTGACGTCATGAGCCTCGATTCGGCTGTTCCGGTTTTTTTTAGGTCAGCCTCTTCAATGCAGAACTTTCGATTAAAATAGTGACTGATCTGTCGATTTTCTGGTAAAATGACTAGTGCCACGCGATTCCTCAGATTTGATTCTATTTAGGTATACAAAGTACACCAACGGAAAGTTTACCCTCACTTTAAGCATCTATACAGTCTCTCTTGTAGACAGTTCCGGAAAATCACCAATCTTTATCAAATTGTAGACACCAACTCAGCGTTACATCAATTAAAACAATACCTTCATGTCAATGCCCGAAGCACCTAATCAATGCTCCCTTAGCGGTTTCCGACCTCAAACATAGTAGTCGACTGGCCGGTCGCACCACGCGCAGATGCTGTATCCCGATTTGAGGCTACAGGTCCCTCCCAGCAGCTGACATCCAAAATCCTGCTCTCTCTCTCACTCGTTAGTCCACAGACACCAGTGTTCGTCCGTACACTGTAATCACTTCCAAACAAAGGAACCCTACACACATGCATAAATATAGTAGTCTGCGGCATTAACCATAAAAGTAAGTAAATGATAAAATAAACATGAAAAAACCCTCGCAGCGCATTCGCCCTACCTTAGTATTTGGTCGAAGGGTTTACCAAATAAAAGCCGTACGGCGAGGGGTGACTGCTAAAGCTCAGAAAAGATAACTCAGTGAGACTAAGCCCGTCGTACATCTGCAAAATCCTGTCCTTATCTCGTGTCTCACTCAGCGTGTCCAGTCACCGATGGAGTTGCCCAGTGTCTAGGCACCTGACTTCTGGCACTCTCACTAATTCAGTAACGCCCGTCTTCCTACTCAATCGTTGGTCATCTGCCCTGAACTACACTAGCAGCGTGTCATCCTCCCTCTCTCGTGTTCACTCAAGCGAGTACTGCTTACTGTCATCCCGCCTCACTACTCCAGGCTTGTCATCCACACGCAGTCACGCTCGCATATGTACAGGCGACAAATATTATGGCAAACTGGGGTCGTAATGGCTACACCCATCACAAAAATACAGAATAAATATAATTATCAATACCACGTCCAGTATTTGTCACTGATCATGTTACTTTAATTTACCTCTTCAAACAAAACCCCCTCCTAGCATCTCGCAGGGATAAGAACCTGCGAGATCTTCTAGTACATTCCAAACTTAAAGCCACCACTACCCTCCCCCCCATCATGCGGCTCCACCCCATGCAATGTCCCCCGTTGTCACACTTGCCCCTACCTGAACACCAACACAAAACTCCACACACCCAACACCACTTTTGTCATCA
>SMGT01008033.1:8495-31053 GCA_004794575.1 Lanistes nyassanus | reverse complement strand
CCCGCCCCCTCTCCACCCCTACCCTTCCCTACCCTTTCCTACCCACCTGGCGATTGGCTGCCCCTCTTTTTAACCCTGTTTACTCACTGTCCCTTAGTCATTTTCCTGCTGTCCAGCCTATGCGCCACATCTACTGAAGCTAAGTCTTTTTCTTCTGTTTTCGTTGTTGTCCTTTTTTCGTCGTTTTTGTGTCGTCCTGATGAAGGGGTAGTGCCCCGAAACATGTAGATTGTCTTTGTCTGTGTCATGTCTTAGCTTGGTCCAGTTCCCTTGTTTTAAATTTACTTTAATTTGCCTTGATTTTTTAATGTAATGTGGAAGCTGACTTAGATAATGTCTGAAGAGGATCTGGATTTTACCTGAATACAAGAGAGATTTAATACAGATTTGTTTAACTCCAGGAGATAATCAATAGCCAATCTACTTTGGAACCAGCAACTTTCCGTATGCTGTATCGCAGCTCTGCCTTCTACCCTGAACTGTTTCCTGACATACCACGAGGACACGCTGAATGAGACGCGAGGTAAGGAAAGGATTTTGCAGATGTACGACACGCTTAACCTCCCTGAGGTATCTTCCTCCCCCCTACCGCCCCACTAAATGCAGCGATATTATATTTAATATTGAACAAACTGTCTATATGCATTTAACAGCTGATATTTTAAACATTAATTAGAAAATTAGCTTTCAGGGAACAATGTTTTCATTCTACAGTCTGCTTGGGAATACAACAACTTTTTCTCGAGGATAGGTTTTACAGCAATATTGTATTTCATATTGAACAAACTGTCTATACGCATTTAAGAGGTGCTATTTTAAACATTAATTAGAAAGTTAGCTTTCAGGGTATCAATTCAGAAACAATGTTTTCTTTCTACAATCTGCTTGGGAATAACACAACTTTTTCTCGAGGATAGGTTATACAGCAAAACAATCTTCTCTATAGCAGATTTAATTCAGCGCAACATATCTTGAAAAACTCTTTAACAAAAGAAGAAGAGGGTCGAGTGAAATATCCTAATAAAGGTGACTTGACTATTCGCGATAACTGGAAGTATCGATCTTTGACAGGAAAGATCCTCTGTAGAGTACTGTTTTGCAGAATTTGAAAAAGAAACTGACAGAATCGTCCGAGAAGAAAAATCAGGCTTGCGAAGTGGAAGGTCTTGCATAGATCAGATATTTGACTTGTGCACTATAGTAGAACAGTCAATAGAGTGGAACTCCTCACTCTAAACTAATTGCATAGACTATGAAAAGGCATTCAACAGAATTCATCACCCTACACGTTGTAATATCTATAAGACTATGGATTCAGAGAAGGCCATCAATATCCTAAAAGAATTATATGCAAACAACCATTGATGTGTGCGACATAAAGGACAACAGAATAAACGGTTTTAGGTGAGACTGGGGTCCGACACGGCTGTGTTATCTCACCTCCGGCCTTCCTCGTGGTTTTCGTGTGGGTTATGTGTAAAGCTATCGAGAACAGACCAAAGACTTGTATTGAGACTTACCACCCAGCTGGAAGACTGTGACTTTGAAGACGATCCGCCACTTTTCTCAGATGCACAAAAAGTCATGCAAGAGAAAACTAACCCAGTCGACCAGACAGCCCAGCAGAGTGTCGGGCTCAAGATCCACCCTCGAAAATGGAAAAGCAAATGGAATTGAAAACCACATGCATCAAGAAAACAACCAACGATGGAGTTTTCCATGCCAGCAAGCACATTAGAAAGAAATGCTCAAGAACTAGGAAAGGGACATAACATGAGATTCAAACTTACAGTCGTGTAATTGCACATTATCGAGCACCACTAGAAATGAAGTCTGTGAATGATAAAGCTGAAGTGGTCAGTTTTTTAATCTTCCAGAAAAGCACAGAGTGCTCAGCACATTGGGGACAAATCGTATGAAAATATCTGGGTGGAAATATACAAACCATGACTTGCAGTTTTCTGTCTGTCTTACAAACGTGGTTGTCCTGCTACCGATTGGTTCAGTTGTGTTTCTGGAGCAACATTATCAATACACAATGCAGAGACCCTTTTTGTTGATTGAACGCTCTGTTATGACATAAGTTTTGCGTGTTTCGTGTGGTCAGTTTGTAGACACTTTGGTTTGTCTACTTTGTGCATGTCCAAAGTTCCTTATCCAGGAAATAAGGTAATAAGGTAATAAACACCTTCCGTGCAATAAAACCTTGTTACAATTATTTTGCTTGTGTTGTGTTGCCCGACTCTACATCCTCTGAGAAACGAAGTTACTCCTGTTAAATTCAATAGATTCCCATCAAGGTAGAAGCTTGCTGTTTTCTTATCTGCTAGTAACGAAACTGTCGTTTGTAATTTAGCAGTATTTTTTGTTTACAAAGCTCAGAAGCATTTGGAACATACAACTGCATAAAAAATTTTTGCCATTCGGGTATGTTGGTTGGTGTACAGAATTTTTTCCACTTAGTCATTTTATTTATTCACGCTGTACAAACTGAATCCCCCTTCCAGAAGGGGCACTGACCTCGTTGGAATAAAAATTTCGTTTCGTTTGCTAGAGGTTTCTATAATAGAGAAAACATATGTCAGTACCACGTTTAGTACTGTCACTGATCATGTTACTTTAATGTCTTGATCTAGTAATGTAATGTGACAGCTGGCAGAGAATGTCTAAATAGAATCTTTATGTGAATTTTACAGGAATACAAGATAGAATTAATACAGATTTCATGTTTTTCTTTATTTTTAAGACTTTGAATTCTGCAAGAATATTTCAAATCAACAGGAAAGCCACAGCATAACCTGAGGAAACCTCTACTTTTCAGTCTGATTTATTGGTTTGGATGGAAAGCCATGTCGGTTGCCTAACATCTAAAGATACTGCAATGTTTTGTCATGTTAAAGAACATTCTGTCATTACATAAATCATACGATAGACTATGCAACCGTTTAATTTTTCGGGGGTCGGGCTAAAGGAAGCTGCACAAAGATTAACTCCCGGAAATAATGATTAGCCAATCTTAGATTCCAATCCGCTAACGTTGCATATGCTATTCCGCAGCTCTATCCGCAGAGCTTCTAAGGCAGTCTCGTGATTTGTATATCGTGAACTGTTTCCTGAGCGATACATCACGTGGGGTCACATTGAGTTAGACTGGTGGTAACCAAACGTTTTATAAAAGGATTTGCAAATGTAAGACTTGCTTATGATCACTGAGTTATCTTTCTTGAAGTTCATTCCCCCCACCACCACCACCACCACTACCGACATGTAGGGAGATCACAATCATTCTATACTGAAGAAGCCTTCCCTTCTAATTTAAGCAGAAAAAGAGAGAAATATTTTAGGACTTTAATTCGGAAAAAAAATTTTTTTCTTTCTAAAGATTCTAGGACATAGCACAAAATTCTTCCGGAGGACGCAAAAAAAAATCTTCTCTCCAGCTACCAAACACATGGAATTTTATTACAGAACTCACGCAAGCACGCACGTACGCACGCACGCATGAACGCCCACAATGCTTATAAGTGTCTCTGGGATGCTCGTTAGATATTTATGGCAGTTTGTCACTGTCCTCAACGGATTTCATCGCTTGCTTCTTTATTTCTATAAGACATTTCCATGTAAACAATGAAATAAATGCTTTTCTGTATTTGGAGCCGAAAACATAGTAAACAAAAAAATTCAGAGAAGATCCCGCATTTAAACTTATTTCAGCCAAGCTAAAACAGGATGCCACAAAGTACCGATATCTTCCGTTACTGCTAAAATTTCCATTACACAGTGGAAGAATTGTTACTAAAACCATAGGAAGAGAAAATATCAGGAACTCTAGCGACAACACGATTAGCATCTTGGTTAACATCATTTCCTCTTTGATATCGCCAGTTGACGACACCTTTCGCCAGGTGACAGTCTGCCAAAGTTTGAGACACGTAGCGATGGTGGATATTAAGACGACGAAAGGGCATCCGATTGAAATGACAAACCCGTACAACACGCCATCTGTAATATACAACAGTAACTTGTCGCTCTCCCCATGATGTGTTGAGTACAATGTCATAAACGTTTCATTCTTTGTAGAGTCGAAAGCACACACAACTCTGTTTTTCGCAATCACAATCAGCCTTAGAAAACCGGTGAGAAGAACACTTATTCCAAGAAAAATGGCGATCCTCTTTGTTTTCAACAGATTTTTGGCGGATAGTGGAAACAGAACACACACGCACCTCTCCACTGCTATAACAGCCGCCAAGAACATTGAGGTATGCAACCAGTTGTAGAAAATCAATGCCGTATGATTTATTAAAAACACCAAAACAGGCCCGAAGCGTATATCAGAGTTGAAAATAAGCAATTGTTCTGAGTTTATCAGGAAACAGAAAGTAAGGGAAACGAAGTCCACAACAGACAGTGTAAAAAGACACAGATTGATTCTGTCCCTCAGGTTCAGTTTATAAAACACTACAGCACTTGCCACATTAGCCGGACCTCCCAACATGTACAACACTGGTATAAAGATAGCGGATTTTATTTTGAAGATAAGAATTTCGACCTCTGGGCTGAATACATCCCATGCTTGGTACAACGAAGAAACAGAAATGCAAGTTTGAACGTCTCCACTGCTGAAATTGTGCTCGTTGTTTTCATCCCAAGCATATATTCCACTGAGCGACATTGAAGTATCTTCTGTAGTCGACATGGTTCCTGTTCTTGTCTGCGCAAAGTGGAAAGAACTTGCTTTATACACTTCATGGACTTTGCTAATTTAAGGAATTTTGCACGAAAAGCGCGCGATCAGCACCACTTTGTAATGCAATTCTTTGAAAAGCGTATAAAACCTTTTATAGATTAGACAGCTAAAGCGGGAGAATTTCTGTTTCGGCTCTTTGGACCTTGTATGTATTCTCAGTATTTACTTCGAACAAACAGAGCAATCTAGCACACGCGCAAACACAATTTCACTCATATATATGTATACACACACAAACATGAAGAGAAAAATACCCAAAAATTACTTACGTAGAGAAAAGTAGATTAGCCTAAACCTTTGATAACACTACAGAGCTCAGAAATGATATTGAAATTTTCTTTTATTTTGCTTGATTGCTCTGTTGCAATGTTTGTTAAAAGCGCATTCTGTTTACTATTAAGTGAAACGCTATTACGATACTACAATCTTATTTTCTTTCGTCTGATTGCTATGCTGCAATGTCTGTTAAAACGTGTATGCTTTTTCTATTAAGCAGAACATTATTTGCTTATTATTTTTATCCAGTTGGGCATGCAGTAGTTCTTTTTATGTGAAAGGTAGTTATCTTTCATTAACCAAGGTTTACGTATGAAACTTTAATATTTGGGATTTAAAAAAAAACGGAAACACGTGCACACTCATGCACTGAAGTACCCACAGAGCTAGGCACACATTTGCGGTGGCATCATACATCGCTAAATATTATTCAAGATTTAACACGATCTGACAAGATTTGAATACCTCAAAACAATTGTTTAAGAATTATACAGTACTCTGTATATCCTGTCTTGTGTACGACAACACTTTGAACATCGTAATGACGTCACATACACGCAAGCATTAGTCACGTTACCACCCTCCTTGACTTGATAAATTTTAATTGACTCAAAGCCAGAAATGGCTTCTTCCATCCTTGTTTATCAGTGTATGAACGACTTACAGTGCATACAACTGGCAGACATGCGGAAAGACGGGAAATGACTGATGTTAGTCGACAAGACCCAGTGTATTTCTTTCATCAGGTAGTGAGAGGAAAAGAGTCCCTTTGAGTGAAAGAAACACATATCTTCCCATTTTTGTCTCCTTCTCTAATTAAATTAACAGTAACAATACACTGTCAGACTGTGGTAGAGCGTTCTAAAGTATAAAACAGAACTTTAAAAAAAATTGAATCCTTCTTTTTTTCCATTTCGTGTACACGAGCAGAATACGGGACACTGGCTTCAGTCTTTAATCTTTGGAATCCCAAAAGTTTCTTTCGCATTATTAATGCGGACCTGTCAATATTCTGCAACCATTTGCACGTCTTTTGCGTGTCCTTAGTCCAGGCATACAAAACGTGCGAATGATCTTACAATACTGTGTCTGTTGCGAGTTTCAGGCGTCTAGTTGCCCTAACCAATCAGGGGGTAGAACGAACTGTTACGGGCGACACGATTGGCTCGCCAAAACAGCTGGAGAACGCGGTGTAGGGGGGAAGGTAGCCGGCTGAGTGCGAGGTGGGGGCGAACCACCCTCCACGGGCTACAGACCACCACCCCGAACGGGTAGTGCGCGCTTGCAAGTCCGCGCGCAGGGCTATATAGGCAACCGACCGCAAATGTTCAGGGCCGAAATGTGAAATGCCGTTTGCAAAAGTCGTATGCTGAGCGCCAAGTGTCGAACAGCGAGGTCGGATCTACGAGTACAGCCATTACCCGCGACGTGGATAGCGAACCAGTAGTGCATTTCGGACCGGTGTTGTGATGGTGGAGCTGAGAGACGTGGCGTCTGCGGTATTCCTATCCAGCATCGTGAATGTGAGTTTACGTACAGTGTAGGACACGACCGTAGCTCGAAGATAAGTTAGACAAACTTAGACGGTAGTAAATCATACGGGTTGATTTATCGGTTTGTTCTTGTGTGATCGTTCGGTCGATCGTATTGGTGTTAAGACGTCGGCGCGACGTCATATTCAGAGAGGTTTAGTTCAGAAAGGATACAGTGTTTCCTTGTGGTTACCGAAGTGAAGTATCGGTACTGTAGTTGATTCATAAACCCGGTCAATAACGTGTGTGTGTAGATACGGATAGCGCTGGGATGAACGTATGAGAGTGCGAGTGATTGTTCTACGTATACCAGTAGATGTATAGTGGAGCAGCATTCATTGTGTAGTGAAATATTCTGGAGGAACTGTAAATAAATAGAGTAGTGTATTATCGTTGCCTGCTTTTGTTAAGTTGTGCGCGTGACAAGCAAGGGGGTGGGGGCTCGAGCCGGCTAGAAATTGAGGAAATTAGGTAGTGATTGCAGTGTTAGTTTCCCCCTTCTTGACACATTTTTATGTTGTGATAACTCGAGTCGAACGAGCAGAGTAGTAAAACACATAAAGCGCCATACCCTAGACACGACAGAGAAAAACCGCGACAGTGTCACGTGATTTAGGCTGCCTGAAGAGAGGAAGCAACAAGCAGAAAAAGTTAGTTGGCCGCTGCACATAAAGACGATATTCTCAGATTAATGTCGATTGTCGTTATATTGAAGTTGTACAGATAAATAAATAAACAAAATGGTTTGTTTGCTTTTTTATTTGTGATTACGTTCTAAGAAGATAACTAGTGTTTCAGTCTTAAAGCAGTAACCTCTTCAGCTGTATCAGTCCATCCAATGGTTGGTATCATTGGCTGCGACCCAAATACTTTTCAGAAAAGGGCAATAAACGTGCGAATGATCTTAAAAATTTAATACCGCGTCACATGATTTAGGCTGCAAGAAGTTAGGTGCTGCACATAACATTAATCTTCATTACATTAATCTTTCTTAGATGAATGTGTTCTCCGAACCCGAAGGAATGGCCAAAGATGGTTTGATACTCTGTGCCCCTAAGCACAACTGCCCCAGTTGTTCCGGTTGAGAATGGATAACTGAATAATGGGTTAGTGGAGGGGAAATAGAGAGAGGGGTGGGGGAAGACCTGGGAACCGCCTTCACGATTCTAACTTACAGGAAAGTGCTAGTGTCATACACCACACATCCTCTAACATCTAAACACGGGGGCACAAGTCAAATTGCCTTTACTGTTACCACGATGTCAAAGATATCAACACTGTTTTGCGATTGGCTAAATATTCAGTAGCACTTGAGATCAAGGACATTTTTACTTTTTTCTGATTGGATTATATAATAACAGGGGAGAGCTTTCTTTCTGACAAAGACGAGTTCTCTTTCGGAAAAGCCCAGACGATAAGTCATTAGGTCAGTCAGCAACTTTGTGAAGATTTCAGGCTACGGGCAACACATGTCATGTCAACCAACAAACCAGCTGCGTCAGGAAACACGACTATACCGGCATGGAGGCGCGTCTCTGATGGTCTGGGAGGTAACCACCTCCATGAAAGAACCCTCATCGTGTTCATAGCGCTCTGACAAAGGAGAGTGCGCCTCTCGTCATGTCATTTTCACACCCAACGGTTGCTATTTACATGCTTCGTCATGACAGTTCCTCACCCATCGTGCGCCCGTGGTGACCAACTTCATTCCTATCGTGCATCGTACAATGCGCGACAAAGCTGAAATCTCAACCATTGGGGCGATTATTACCGATTTTCAAAACATTGTTAAAAAAACTATTACTATCATACGAACGCTTTGGGAAAGATAAATTTAAGTAGAAAAAGTTTTTCCTATCTGAATTCCGTATGTTGGTGAAAGGTTTTCGAACACATCGAGGGCTTGTCTTACGGCGACAAACGCCGAGGTTCGCTACGGCGGCCAGCCATTGTCGTAGGACTAAACAGTTGGCGCGAAGTGATCCTACTATTGGAAACACCATTTACCTCCCCTGTCAACGAATCTCTTTTGATTTAAAAATTCGTAAAGAACCAAACAAACAAACAAAACAAACTTCTAGCGGAGCCTAGAGCACACCGCGATGCGGTCAGCACATTCACCTGAGATGGCTCTTGTCGAGTGCGACTGGGACATCCTGGTACGCCGCGTGCAAGCTATTACAGTCCACAGTCAAAAAACGTAACCCAGTTCTTCTTCCTGCAGCAGGGCTGGCTGGCTGTCCTTCAAGAGACGCCATGGCCGTTTATTCAGTCCGTGCAAAAAGAGACACTGAATGTCCGGCAGGAAATGGTGGCCCACACATTTTTTTTACCGTGTCAGCGTGTACTGGCAGCTTTGAATTTTAGTGGAAGTGGTGGTGGGGGTGGGGTTGGGTGTAGGGGGCATTGATGACCTGCCCATATCTGGCCTTTGAATGAGTTTGCAACCAACCTTAGCCTGCTGCTTTGTCCTTAACTTATAATGGGGATTGGATCTGTGGTCGATTTGTCAATCCGGCTTCTAACTTTTAAAAATTAAGGTTCTATCCAAACCTCTAGCGCATTCAAATTTATCAAGTATGCAAGGTATCTTCGTCCGAATTTGAACAAGTCATCAAAATCAGCGGACCAAATGCAGGAAGAGGTACACGATAGGTCATCCCGTTAGCGCCACCTAGCTAGGTTGTTTCCCTTTACACCTCAGATGCGCTAATCGAAATTTCTTTACATACAGTAAGGGGAGGGGGGGGGGTCAGCCCATCACAAAAATAGAGAATAAATATAATGTTCAGGATCACGTTCAGTCTTTGTCGCTGATCATATTACTCTAATATGCCTGAATCTTTTAATCCAGTGTGACTTAGACAATGTTTGTAGACGATCTGGATTTTAGGTGAAAGGGAGATTTCATACAGATGTGTTTAACTACAGGAGATAACCATGATACTGTCCTAGATTCTAACGAGCAACCTTTCACATGCTGTTTCGAGAACCCTGCCACCAGAGACATCAAGGGCCTTGTGATTTATACCGTGAACTGTTTCCTGACATACCACGAGGAGGACACGCGGAGTGAGGCCCGAAACAAAAAAAGTTTCCACAAAAAGGATTTTGCGGATGTAAAATATATCGATATCATATTTATTAATGAATAAACGCTCTCTAGGTAGTTAACAGCTAATATTTTAAATAATAATCATAAAGTAACTTTGAAGATGCCAATATCGTCTCTGTGGAGGTTGGTTCTTGTCACCTTTGCCACCTCCTTACGTGAATTTCCAAGAACACCCGTGCCGTCAGCAACACATTCCAACTCACTAGCTCCTCAGGAGACAGCAATATTGACTTCATCAGCTCGCATGTCGCCGAGGGCCGGGCCGTCCCCTAATGCTTGTTGCGAGGATTGTGAAAAGTTGGGAGTAGCGTTGTCACTAGTTCCTGGCAATCTCCTCGCACATTCACAAAGTAATTTTCCAGGTGGGCTATTCTGGCTTGTAGGTCGTCAGTGTCCGTTCTGACACCATTCAACACATGACAGCTGTATTCTCACTGCATCGAAACCAGCAGAGAACATTTCCTCTGGTTGTCCAAACAATATTGTCAGCATATGTTTAATACCGCTATCGGTATCTGAGCTTATCATTTCTGCGCCTGTACTACAATGACATCAGCTGGCTCAGCAAGAACCGGCTGGAGGATATTTGTTAGTGCCCTATGCCCCACCAGTGAGTGATAAGAGGACAAGAACTAGAAACTAAATCTTCTACCAAACACATGTAACATTATTACAGAAAGACACCCGTAGTTTCCATTGTTCATATTGTGTTGAAATCGACAGTTTTGCTTAGATATATAGATCTGTGGAAATGTCATTGACGACGTCTTTTAGCTGGACGTGTGTTTAGTGAAGTCTCAATAGTGGAAGTGTGTTTAATGGTCTCCATGGTGGGATGAGCCTAATGAAATCTCCAAGCTTGAAGTCTCCAAATTGAAAATGTCCTAAATGACATCTCTAAGATGACTTCCTCTGTGACGAAATATCTGAGCTGCAACTGTCCATCGTTTTTGCCTACTTTGAGGCGGACGAACCTGGCTTTTGCACACGGCCTTATCTATCTTTGTGGCTGTATCTGGCGAACACACAGAAGTGCACTACGCATACATGCACGAAGACCTGTGTGTGTGTGTGTGTGTGTTTACAGGTGCATGCGTCTATGTTTATGCGCGTGCGCGCTTCTTTATCCCTACAAGACGTTTCCATGTAAACAAAGAAATAAATGTCTTCCTGTATTTCGATCCGAAAACATAGTACACGAAAAAATTTAAAGAAGATCCCGCAGTTGAACTTATTTCAGCCAAGCTAAACCAGGCTAACACAAAAGGCCGACCGGGTCCGAAGCTTTCTCCACATAGTGGAAGTATCGTCACGAAAACCATAGGAAGAGAAAATATCAGGAACTCTAGCGACAACGCGATCAGCATCTTGGTTAACATCATTTCCTTTTTGATATCGCCAGTCGATGACATCTTACGCCAGGTGACAGTCTGCCAAAGTTTCAGACACGTAGCGATGGTGGATATTAAGACGACGAAAGGGCATCCGATTGAAATGACAAACCCGTACAACACGCCGTCTATAATAAACTGGAGTAACTTGTCGCTCTCTGCATCGTGTCTTGGGAACACTGTCATAAACGTTTTGTTCTTTGTAGAGTCGTAAGCACACACAATTCTGGTTTCCGCAGTCACAACCAGCCTTAGAAAACCGATGAGAGGAACACTTATTCCAAGAAAAATGGCCAGCCTCTTTGTTTTGAACAGATTTTTGGCGGACAGTGGAAACAGAACACAAACGCACCTCTCCACTGCTATAAAAGCCGCCAAGAACATTGAGGTATACACACAATTGTAGAAAATGAATTCCGTATGATTCATTAAAAACACCAAAACAGGCCCGTACCGTATATCAGTGTTGAATATAACCAACTGTTCTGAGCTGATCAGGAAACAGAAAGTAAGGTAAACGAAGTCCACAACAGACAGTGTAAAAAGACACAGATTGATTCTGTCCCTCAGGTTCAGTTTATAAAACACTACAGCACTTGCCACATTAGCCGGTCCTCCCAGCAGGTACAGCACTGGTATAATGATAGCGGATTTGATTTTAAAGATGAGAAATTCAACCTCCGGACCGATCAAATCCCCATCTTTGTATGACGAAGAAACAGAAATACAAGTTTGAACATCACGGCTGCTGAAATTGTGCCCGTTCTTTTCTTCCCAAGCAAGTGTTCCGTCGAATGACACTGTGGTATTTTCTATCGTCGACATGGTTCCGAGGTGGATAGAACCTATTCTGGAATTTGCCAATGTAAAGAATTTTGGACGAAAAGCGCGCGATCGAAATTAGGTATGTCAAGGAATATTCAGAAAAGCCTGGAAGACGTTAAATAGATTGACACCAAAGGCGGAGACGACTTTTGATTCTGCTTCATTGAACTTTTCAAATATTCTCCGTATTTATTTAGAACAAACAGAAGAAAAAAGCACGCACGCACACACACTTTCTGTCAGCTAAATACACACAAGCATAAAAATTTCTTATACAGAGGAAAAGATACAAGATTTCTTAAACAAGTTTTTTTGTGTTTGGCATATTAAAAATGCACACGTCTTCACGCACGCACGCACGCACGCGCATAAAAAGAGATTAAATTTCTTATACAGAGGAAAATAGTTTGGCCTAAATCTTTGATAACATTACAGAATAGATAATAAATTTTATTTTCTGTTGCTTGATTATCGTACAACAGTATTCGTTAAAATGTGAATGGTGTTTTTCTTAATTAAAGGAAACAATATTATGACTCGAAAATTTTAATTTTTTTGAAAACTTTTTATGCTGCAGTGTTTGTTAAAAACGTCTAACGGAACATCGTTTACAAAAATATAAACTCTTTTTGTTCCCAGTTCGACTTTCAGTGACGTTAAATAATTAACTTTATTTAATATTGTAGGTTTTAGTTTGCACAGTTATGTTCTCTTGAACAAGGTTTTTTGTGTTTGGCATATTAAAAATGCACACGTCTTCACGCACGCACGCTCGCACGCAGGTACCCACAGAGGTAGGCACGCAGCTGCAAAGGTATCGGAAAGGAAACTTGGCATGACCTTGACGGCGTTTGAATCATTTGTTGAGAAACTTTTTGAGTTTCAGAATAACTCGTTATGGAAATATAAAGTACTGGTTTGTGTATGTGATTAACATAGTGGGCGCATGTAGCAGTTTTCGGGTAGTTGAGAAATGTTCAGACTGGAAGTGAGCAGTGTTCGAAAAAGGGTTGAGGGTGAAGATTGGCTGGGCTGATGCGAAATGGCGCTATACGTACTCAGATGCGAACGTGAGTGCGTGTACGTGACAAGCCTTGAGTAGTGAGGCGAGACGACAGTAAGCAGTACTCGCTTGAGTCAACACGAGAGAGCGAGGATGACACGCTGCTAGTGTAGGTCAGGGCAGATGGCCAACGATTGAGTAGAAAGACAGGCGTTACTGTATTAGTGAGAGTGCCAGAAGTCAGTTGCCTAGACACTAGACAACCCCGATCGGTGATTGGAAGGCTGAAAAAGTGTACGTCCTTTTTGTTTTTTGTTTTTTGTTTTGGTAAACACTTCGACCTAGCACGAAGATAGGCCGAGTGCGATGTGAGCGTTTTTTCACGTTTTTCACTGTGTTATTTTGGGTTGGATTTTGGAGACTACTATATTAATGTTTGTGCGGAAGACTTCTTTGTTGGGAACTGATTACAGTGTATGTAGGAACACTGGTGTATGTGGACTAACCATGGAGATAGAGAGCAGACTTTTGGATGTCAGCTGCTTGGAGGGACCTGTATCTTTAGCGCAGGTTATTGTGGGTGATACCGTGTTCGTGGCAGCCCTTAAACATTAACGACAATCAACTGCGTGCGGTGCAACCGGCCAGTCGACTTCTATGTTTTGAGGCCAGAAGCTGCTAAGAGATCATAGATTACTTGATTGGAGCATGGACATGAAGCTATTGTTTTAATTGATGAGACGCTGAGTTGGTGTCTACAATTTGATAAAGACTTGTTATATTTGACAACATGAATTGTCTATTTTTACTTGACGAGACGGTGAACTGGTGTCTACAATTTGATGAAGACTGGTGAAGGTTGATAGCCGGAAATGTCTAAATTTCTAATGATGGTTTTAGTTTTAGTTTTAGTTTTAGTTTTAGTTTTAGTTTTAGTTTTAGTTTGTTTTAGTTTGTTTTAGATTAACAGTAAGAATTAGTAAGGGTTTTGTGTGTAAAGGGATGATATGATGTTTCAGGTGAGAGTTCGTTAAACGTTGATTTTGTATGTTCATTTGTAGAAAGTAGGAACGTTAGTTGAGGAGTGACAGGAGAATTATTAGCAAAAATAGGTGTATTGGAAATTTTGTATTGAGAAAGAATTAGTTGAAAAACATTTAGGGAGTTGCTAATTAGCAGTGAAAGGCGTTATATTGTTGTGCTCGTGAGTCAGTGAATTTGGGAGAGTGTAGGTAATAAATCGGCGGGTCCTTTATATTCATTTACACTGTTTCGTGTTTTCTCTCCTGTGTTGGTGGGTGAGAACCAACACGCACACATACACTGGTCACGTGGTGAGTGATTGACCTGCGGCTGGGAAAGTCGGTGGTATGTGACAAATTCTCCTGTCACTCCTTCTCAACTAACGTTTCTCCCTTCTAACAAATGCACATACAAAGTCAAAGTTTAACGACCCTCACTAATTCTTACTGTTAAGCGATCGCAGGGTAACTAAAACGCCCTGGCAAAGTAACTAGCACAAATACTAGCTTTAGTTATCCTAAATCTCTAGTCACTAACGGTGGCGATATTTTTTTTCTCAGGGGGTTATCCTCAAGTGGTTGAAACTGATGTGTGCAAATGAGAGAAAACTGACTGGAATACAGCGAGACGTCACGATGCATGTAACTTCTTAGAGCTACAACGAACAAAAGTGATGATAGCCCAGTGGTTAAGGACACTGGATTTTTACGCGATGTAATGTTTTTTTTTAGATATCACACCGCAACTTCTTATAGCTACAGTGAAACAAACTAAGCCAAGCCAAAGTGATGACAGCCCTGTGGTAAAGACACCAGCTTTTCACGACTGAATTTTAGAGGTTCGATCCCCATGATATTTTCAATTTTTTGGAGTGAGATTAGGGGTAGGGTTAGGGTTAAGTATAAGGCAGGGGCTTCTGTTTGCAAGTTTAAGTTGTTTTGGGGTCAAACAAGATGTTTAAGTTCGTGCCAAGTTAGGACTCGGCTTAAAGTACATGTAGGAAGAAAAATTTCGCTTCCCAGTGACAATAGTAACAAAGAATCCAATTATGTCGATAAACCATTCACTTTAGTGATACAGTAAACATTATCACGATCCTACGACACTGCCGGAAGTCTTTTTACAGTCCAATCTTCTAGCCTATATAGCATTCTACAGTTTTCCTCAAAAATAATACGCTAGATCAGAGGGTACGCATTTTATCTCATAATCACAACAATCTGAGTTCAAAGCGTTGGCGTATCATCACTGCCCAAGCTCGAAGAAATTCTCAGGGTCAAATACACACTTATCAGGTGACACTCTAGGATGAACACTCAAAATTAACAGTCCAGCGACTTCACCAAGGAAATACAGTTGTTCATCATAAGCATCTCTCTTGTAGACAGTTCGTCTACAGTGTTCGTCCATACACTGTAATCAGTTCCAAACAAAGGAACACTACACACATGCATTAATATAGTCATCTGCGGCATTAGCCATAAAAGTAAGTAAATGATAAAATAAACATGAAAAAACGCTCGCAGCCCATTCACCCTACCTGTTTACCAAATAAAGGCCGTACGGCAAGGGGGGACTGCTAAAGCTCAGAAAAGATAACTCAGTGGGATTAAGCCCGTTCTACATCTGGAAAATCTTTTCCTTATCTCGTGCCTTACTCAGCGTGTCCAATCATCTTCAGCCTTCCAATCACCGATGGGGTTGTCTAGTGTCTAGGCACCTGACTTCTCACTATTCCACTAACGCCCGTCCTTCTACTCAATCGTTGGCCATCTGCCCTGACCTACACTAGCAGCGTGTCATCCTCGCTCTCTCAAGGCTTGTCACCCACACGCACTTATGCTCGTACTTGTGTACAAATTGCGCAATATCGCGTCCGCGACAAATATTGTGTCAAACTGGGGTCGTGATGGCTACACCCATCACAAAAATAGAGAATAAATATAATTATCAGTACCATGTCCAATATTTGTTACTGATCGTGTTACTTTAATGTGCCTTTATTTTTTCAGTGTAATGTGAAAGGTGACTTAGAGGATCTGGATTTTACGTGAATACAAGAGAGATTTAATACAGATTTGTTCAACTCCAGGAGATAATCATTAGCCAATATACATTCGAACCAGCAACTTTCCATATGCTGTTTCACAGCTCTGCCCGCAGACCTATCAAGGCCCTCTCGTGAACTGTGAACTGTTTCCTGACATACCACGAGGACCCGCTGAGTGAGGCACGAGATAAGGAAAGGATTTTGCAGATGTACGACGGGCTTAACCTCCCTGAGTTATTTTTCCTCCCATGCCGCCCAAACAAATGGAGAGATATTATATTTAATATTAAACGCATTAACAGCTGATATTGTAAACATTAATTAGAAAATTAGCTTTCATGGTATCAATTCAGAAACAATGTTTTCTTTCTACAGTCTGCTTGGCAATACCGCAACTTTTTCTCGAGGATAGCTTATACCACAAAATAATCTTCTCTATAGCAGATTTAATTAAGTGCAACATATCTTGAAAAACTCTTTAACAAAAAAATGAAGAGGATTGAGTGAAGTGTCCTAAAAAAGGTGACTTGACTATTTGCGATAACTGGTGGTATCAATTTGTCACAGGAAAGATATTCTTTGAAAAAAATTCGACAGAATCCTCCGAGAAGAAGAATCAGACTTGAGAAATGGAAGGTATTGCATAGATCAGATATTCGTCTTGCGCACTCAAATAGAACAGCCAATAGAGTGGAACTTTTCACTCTAAAGTAGTTACATTGACTTTGAAAAGGCATTCGACAGAATTCTTCACCCTACAAGTTGTAATATCTATAAGACTATGGATTCTGAGAACGACATAAATATCACCAAAGGCTAATATGCAAACAAGTGCTATGTGACATAAAGGACAACAGAATAAATGGTTTGAGGTGAGACTGGGGTCAGAGACGGCTGTGTTATCTCACCTTTGACTTTCCCCGTGGTTATCGTGTGGGTGATGTGTAAAGCTATCGAGAATAGACCAAAGACTTGTATTGAGATTTATCATCTAACTAATAGATTTTGACGTTGCAGACGATCTGGCTCTGTTCTCAGAAGCACAAAAAGTCATCCAAAAGAAAACCAACCCAGTCCACCAGACAACCAAGAGTGTCGGACTCAAGATATACCCTGTAAAGTCCAAGCAAATGAAATTGAAAACTACAAACATCAACAGTACAACCAATTGTTGAGTTTTCGATGACACCAAGCAAGTTAGAATGAAATGCTCAAGAACTAGGAAAGAGAAATAACTTGAGATTCAAACTTACAGTAAATCAAGTAACCGGAAAATACCGAACACTGCTAGAAATGAAGTCTGTGAATGATAAAGCTGATGTGGTCATTTTTTAAAATCTTTCTGAAAAGGACAGAGTGCTGAGCACATTGGGGACAAATCAATGAAAAATGTCTGGGTGGAAAAATAGAAACCATGACGTTCAGTTTTCTATCTGTCTTGCAAACTTGATTGTTCTGCTATTAATTGGTCCAGTTGTGTTTTTTGAATAAGATTGTCAATACACAATGCAGAAATCCTTTTCTTGTTGACTGAACGCTCTGTGCTATGGCATCTTGTTTCGTGTGGGTAGATTGTAGACACTTTGATTTGTC
Source organism: Lanistes nyassanus (assembly GCA_004794575.1). NCBI lineage: Eukaryota > Metazoa > Mollusca > Gastropoda > Architaenioglossa > Ampullariidae > Lanistes > Lanistes nyassanus. Next base: position 13,495 of record SMGT01008033.1, on the reverse strand, counting down.
TACTTTGTGCATTTCCAAAGTGCCTTATCCAGGAAATAAGGTAATAAGGTAATAAACACCTTCCTTGTTACATTTATTTTTCTTGTGTTGTGTTGCCCGACTCTAGAACCTCTGAGAAACGACGTTATTCCTGTTAAATTCACTACATTCCCATCAAGGCTTAAGTTTGCCCTTTTGTTATCTGCTAGTAACACAGCTGTTGTTTGTAATTTAGCAGTATTGTTTTTTTTTTTACAAAATCAGAAGCATTTGGAACATACGGACATACGGGCATAAAAATGTTTGGCATTCGGGTATACTGGTTTGTGTACAGACTTTTACCCATTTAGTCACTTTATTTATTCACGCTGTACAAACTGAATCCCCCTTCCAGAAGGGGCCCTGGCCTCGTTCGAATAACAATTTCGTTTCGTTTATTAGAGGTTTCAATAATCGAGACAAAATATGTTAGTACCAAGTTTAGTACTGTCACTGATCATGTTACTTTAATGTCTTGATCTAGTAATGTAATGCGATAGCTGACAGAGAATGTCTAAATATAATCTTTACGTGGATTTTACATCAATGCAAAGATAGAATTAATACAAATACGAATATTTGAAATCAACAGGAAAGCCATAACTTAACCTGGGGAAACCTTTACTTTTTAGTCTGATTTATTCATTTGGATGCAAAGCCATATTGGTTGCCTAACATCGAAAGATGCCTATTTTTCACTGTCCTAAACGGATTTGATCGCTTGCTTCTTTATTTCAACAAGAAATTTCCATGTAAACAAGGAAATAAATGGTTTCCTGTATTTGGAGCCAAAAACATAGTAAAAGAAAAAAATTCAGTGAAGATCCTGCATTTAAACTTATTTCAGCCAAGCTAAAGCAGGTTGACAAAAAGTATCGGTATCTTCCGTTATGTCTACGCTTTCCATCACACAGTGGAAGAACCGTTACTAAAACCATAGGAAGAGAAAATATGAGGAACGCTACAACAAGCCGTCTGTAATATACTGGAGAAACTTTCACTCTCTCCATCATGTGTTGAGTACACGGTCATAAACGTTCCTTTCTTTGTAGAATCCAAAGCACACACAACTCTGGTTTCCGCAGTCACAACCAGCCTTAGAAAACCGGTGAGAGGAATGCTTATTCATAAAAACAATCGCCATTCTCTTTGTATTCAACAGATTTTTGGCGGACACTGGAAGCAGAACACAAACGCACCTCTCCACCACTATAACAGCCACCAAGAATGCTGAGGTATACACCAAGTTGTAGAAAATAAATCCCACATGAGTTATGAAGAACACCGTTACAGGATTGTACCTTAGATGAGCGTGGATATTAAACATATGTTCTGAGTTTATCAGGAAACAGAAAGTAAGGTAAAAGAAGTCCACAACAGACAGTGTAAAAAGACACAGATTGATTCTGTCCCTGAGGCTCAGTTTATAAAACACTACAGCACTTGCCCGGACCTCCCAGCAGGTACAACACTGGTATAAGCGGATTTTAATTTTAAAGACGAGAAATTCAACCTCCGGACTGATCAAATCCCCAGCCTGGTATGAGGAAGAAACAGAAATACAATTTTGAACATCTCCACTGCTAAAATTGTTCTCGTTGTTTTCTTCCCAAGCATATATTCCACTGAGTGACATTGTAGTATCTTCTTTAGTCGACATAGTTCCTCTTCTTGTCTGGGCGAGGTGAAAAGAACTTGCTGTATTCACTTCATGGAGTTTCCCAATGCGAAGAATTTTGGACGAAGAACGCGCTATCTGCAGCAGCTATGTAATGCAATTCTTTGAAAAGCGTAAAAAACCTTTTATAGATTTGACTGCTAAGGCGGGACAATTTCTGTTCCGGCTCTTTTGCTCTTTGTATGTATTCTCAGTATTTACTTCGAACAAACAGAGCAATAAAGCACGCGCGCGCACACACACACACTTTCTCTCATATATATATATATACACACAAACATGCAGAGAAAAATTACTAAAAATACCTATGTAGAGAAAAAACTTTGATAACCCCACAAAGTCGATCGATGATATTTAAATTATCTTTTCTTTAGCCTTATTTCTATGTTGCAGTTTTGTTAAAAGTGTATTGCTGGTAAGTGAAATGCTTTTACGGTATTACAATCTTATTTTCTTTCGTCTAATTGCTATGCTGCAATGTTTGTAAAAACGTGTATGCTTTTTCTATTAAACAGAACATCAGTTGCGATGATATACATTCCAACTTATTATTTTTATCCAGTTCAGCATGCAGTAGTTCTTATTATGTGAAAGGTAGTTATCTTTCATTAACCAAGGTTTAATATTTGGAATTTTAGAAAAAACGGAAACACCCACAGAGCCACGCACACATTTGCGGGAACATCATATATCGCTAAATATTATACAAGATTTAACACGTTCTGACAATGCTTGAATACAACACTCTGCATATTCTGTCTTCTTAATTGTTTACTGATTTGGTTACAGTTTGAACATCGTAGTGACGTCACATAAGCCCAAGCATTAGTAACGGTACCACCCTCCTTGACTTGATAAAATTTTAATTGACACAGCCAGAAAAAGAAAACAGCGAACAGCGAACATTACAACCTTAGATAACAGCAACATGGCAGAGCGTTCTAAAGTATAATGCAGTACTTTTTTATTTCAATCGTTTTTTTTTCGTTTTGTGTACACGAGCAGCATACAGTACAATGGCTTCCAGTCTTTAATCTTTGGAATGCCAACAGTTTCTTTCGCATGTTTAAAGGGGACCTGTCAATAATCTGGAACCATTTGCACAGCTTTCGCGTGTCCTTAGTCCAGGCATACAAAACGTGCGAATGATCTTACAATACTGTGTCACGTGATTTAGGCTGCCTGAAGAGAAGAAGCAACAAAGCAGAAAAGTTAGTTGGCCGCTGCACATAAAGACGATATTCTCAAATTAATGTGGATTGTCGTTATATTGAAGTTGTACAGATAAATAACTAAACAAAATGGTTTGTTTGTTTTTTGTTATTGTGGTTTTTTTTATTACGTTCTGTGAAGATAACTAGTGTTTCTGTCTAAAACAGTAACCTCTCCAGCTGTATCAGTCCATCCAGTTGTTGGTACTATTGGCTATATGCGAATGATCTTAAAAATTTATACCGTGTCACATGATTTAGGCTGCCTGAAGACAAGAAAAAGTTAGTTCGCCACTGCACATAACATTAATCTTCCTTAGATTAATTTGGATTGTCGTGTTATTGGGGAAAAGAGGATAAGAGACGGATGACTGCGGCTTGGAAAAGATGGCCGAATGGTTAAAAGCGCAGGTCTCCGAACCCGAAGAAATGGCCACAGATGGTTTGATACCCTGTGCCCCCGAAGCACAGCTGCCCTACGGATAAATAAATAATGGGTTAGTGGAGGGGAAATAGAGAGAAGGGTGGGGGAAGACTTGGGAACCGCCTTCACGATTCTAACTTACAGGAAAGTGCTAGTGTCATACACCACACATCCTCGAACATCTAAACACGGGGTCACAAGTCAACTTGACTTTACATTTCTACCGTTACCACGATGTCAAAGATATAAAGACTGCTTTACGATTGCCTAAATATTCAAATGCATTTGAAATCAAGGATAGTTTAATTTTTTTCTGATTGGATTATATAATAACAGGGGAGAGTTTTCTTTCGGAAAAGCCCAGGCGATAAGTCATTAGGTCAGTCAGCAACTGTGTGAAGATTTCAGGCTACGGGCAACACACGTCAAGTCAACCAACAGACTAGCTGCGTCCGGAAACACGACTATACCGAGGATTTTTACCGAGTTTAGAAACATTGTAAAAAAACTAATAAAGTTAAAACTATCATTCGAACGCCTTTGGAAGCATAAATTTTTTCCTATCTGAAATCCGTCTGTTGGAAATGTCATTTCCATCCTCAGATGAAAGGTTTTCGAACACTTCGATGGCTTGTCTTGCGGCGAAAAACGCCGAGGTTCGCTACGGCGGCCAGCCATTGTCTCAGAACTAAACAGTTGGCGCGAAACTGGAGGCACAGATTTGAAAATGTGGTCCACTTTATGGTGTAAGGGAGGAAACTTGATAGAAAAATGATTGTAATATTGGAAACACCATTTACCTCCCTTGTCGACGAATCTCTTTTGATTTAAAAATTCGTAAAAAAAGTGAAGCCCCTGACCGCTACGCTATGAACAGTAGCAAACTTCTAGCGGAGCCTAGAGCACACCGCGATGCGGTCAGCACGTTCACCTGAGATGGCTCTTGTCGAGTTCGACTGGGTCATCCTGGTACGCCGCGTGCAGGCTATTACCATCCACAGTCAAAAAAAAGTGACCCATGTTGCGAACTGAGGGTTTTGAGAGGGTCAACCGACCTCCGTGTTGATCTCCCCGCCTGCGTGACCTTGTCACACGCACACAAGTGGCTCGTGGTGGCGTCCCCCGTCCGCGAACAAATATATTCTTACTTATGAGTGGAGACCTCAGAAATCACTATCTCGCTAACCTTCCCTGGCCCGAGCCCCCACTCCACTCTATTACACAACTAAAGATAACAAAGATGATTTCTGAGAAAGAGAATAAAAGTGTAGTTTATTTACAAGGTAATTTTGTTTCATCTATCACGATAGGGCTGTGCCACAGCTCACTTCCTCTCTCCTACCAATCTAATGTAATGAATAATGGTGTTAGTAATAAATCTTCTATAGTTACTGATCACACTCTCAAACACACACCTTCCTCCCACACAAACCCCACATCCACACTTTACAAGTAATAGCTAATCGTACAATACCGTGGCCTTGGTTGGTTGTCACCTGCCGTGGTATGCGCTCCAGTATTTTCACAAAAGTTCAATTGTTCATTCAAATGTTCTCTTGGTTACTGGCTGCTCCTCGTACGGGTGGTGGTTTGGTATGTAGACTTGGGGTTGTTCCCTCTGCAGTGTCGTTGAAGCAACCACTGAGCTTAGTGTCTCCCGCACTAAGTA
>SMGT01008032.1:118948-142982 GCA_004794575.1 Lanistes nyassanus | reverse complement strand
TAGGGTGCGATTTGGGGATCGCCAAATGAGAATTTAGCACTTTGGGTCATGGTACAGTGTTGTGACAAGAAACTTGATCTTAAAAGGTAAGTGCGATCTTCTGTTGAGAGGAAATCACTCGAGAGCTTTGTACTCACTATCAGTCTATCATAGCTGTGGCAGAGAAAATCGGTGCCAGGTTTCACGGTATGACGTATTGACGTCGGATTGACCGATCTAAACGTGACATGATTTCAGGCGAAGTGCGCAGTTTCTCCAAGTGGTTTTTTTCTTACTAGGCAAGAAAGATGTATTGTGAATAAAATTCAAACATTTTTTCATCTGTGTTGTTTTTGGTTTTATTTACGGCATGCGTTTTGTAAGAAACATCAGAATCTTGACCGATGCTATTTCCTCTCCCGTGCCATCACATACACCCAAGATTGTCACAAATTAAAAGTGCGCCTGTTTCAGATTTACTGACCATGCCCAACTTCAGGGCTAAAACTACATATATTCTAACTAAAATTAAACCGGGGGTGGGGGGAGGGGCTACAAGAAATTTTGGATTTAAAAATGCGTGCACATCATTTGATTCGAAAACTGGAAGCTGTGTGTGTGGAAAATTACGGCCTTAAGAAACCAAAGTGATGAATAATAAAAAACAATTAAAATGGTATTATCACTTCAGTTTTGGATTAGAAATGCATGTGTTCTTTTCTGTCTTTAGCTATGTCCGTTATCCACATGTTCCGATCGATACCGTGCCGCACGTGGTCACTCAGATTTATACATTTTTGACAAATTATTGGTGATTTTATCGCGTTTTAGTTTCAAGCTCCTGTTTATAATAGATAATTCGCTATTTGTCGTCTGCCGTTTGTTAAAAATTTCAGTGGGCTATGAGCACATGTGCATTTAGTGTTTTTGTTTGCAACTGAAAAGCTCGAACGTACTAAAATCTCGAGTGTCATAGCCTAACAAGCTAGAAGACTGTGGACATCAAAAATTAAACTGCAGATTACCCAGATTGATAAGAACTGGCAACCAGATCACTTCGTGCCACTAGCACTATCATAATCATGCAGACAACAGTTGTTTCAAAGTTGTGGATTAGTAATAGTATGTACTTGCAGAGTTTCAATTTGTAACAGATAATGGCACAGTCTGCATGTACCGAGCAGTTGTGGTACAAAGCCTGACTATTTTCCCATTGTAGAAGAAGTTGTCATTTTTTAAAAAGGCATGTTCAATATTGAATTGAGATTGAATAAATAAATGTAATAAATGTCCTTTCATTTAACATTGCTCATTTTCTGTTTTATGTGTTTTATACCCAGACAAGATCACCCCTCTTTCAAGACCCATTTAAGACCTTTTATTCAGGATGTTTTAAGTCTTAACAGAGTGGTTCTACTGTATCTTGGCAGTACATCGTGGGCTTTGTGCATGTCTCTAGTTATTAGGGACTTTGGTTGTCTCCCTTTCTCTCTCTCTCTTAATACATGGCATGTACATAAGAACGTATGGGGCGGGGGGTGGGGGTGGGGTTGGGATGTAGGGAGAGGCTGCAGAAAAAAAAGATGGTGGGTAGACTAGAATGCTGGTGTGATATCTGAGTGACCTGCCTACAGCTCAGCTGATAACAGTTAGCTAGGGTTTAGGACTGTTAGTAGAACTGAGACAGCACAGAATACTATTTCATGGATTCCACTGAAAGAGAACAATACTCAACTGTTTAGTGAACTGAAACGGAACAAGTACATGGAGGTCTTTTCTTGTTGGAAGTCTGTCTCTGGAACTTGACTCATAGAATTCACCCTGTTTCTTATCAAACTGTCATGTGTACGTTGTGTGTGTGTGTGCACCCCTGCGCATGCATGCATGTTCACATACATTCAGGATGTGTGCATGTTTACCAAGTATCAGTCACTATAAGTAGAAACCTCCAGGCACTAGTAGATCTTATTTTAGTTTTTCTTTTCAAACTGAATCGTGACATTGACATTCACACATCCCAGCCATATTTGTTTCAAAATACAGTATTCTCTCTCTCTCTCTCTCAAGTGACCATAAGAGAAATCTTGTAATTGTGTGTGTGTGTGTGCATGCATACATATGTACACATTGAGATGCACAGACGTGAGTGTAATGTAAATGCTAAAAGAAAAGTGGTTGCTTAAGAATCCTTGAGTGCATCAGATTTTTTTTCTGAAAGCAACTTTCTGCTCTAAAAGAAAGAACTGACAAACACAGTGCCTAAAATATGCATGTCACATCTGGTTCATACTGTGCTTTTTCTGGCAGAGGGAGGTAAGAACAAAGTTTGCTGTCGGTGCACCTGAGTGGGTATTCATTGAGTGTCCTTAATTAGCTGCTACTCATGCGCCAGCTGTTGTTTTTGTTGCCCACCCCCGCCCCGACCCCCATATCTTTCTTTCCTTCTTGTGTAAGTATTTCACTGTGTGTGGGTGCATGCATACACATGCCAGCTGTTTCTTGAGAGAATCAGTCTTTTTCAATGCATGTTTTCAAAATACATGTTTCCATAATGTACAGTCTTTGGATATCCTGGAGTGTCACCTTGAAGAAAGTTGACACCGTCTGGGGCTTGCTCATTCAAAGTCTTTCCATTTCCTGGAATCCTCATTCTTCTTTGTGCAAGTGTCATCTTTGTTGTCATGTCATTCCACTACATGTACATCTAGTCTTGTCCAGAGTCAGGTCACCTTTACGTGGTTGTGCACAGGGCTTTGGTAACAAAAGTCTTATTTAATCATCCAGCATATATGAGGGAGATTCGTGAACATTCAAAACAATTTTTAAAGACAGGTGAAAACTAAATTGAGAACAGTTAAAAGAACTATTAAGATTGTTCCAGTTTTCAGTCATATGAGCTGTACTGTGGTTTAAATGATTCATAACAAAACTGCTTGATGGTTTGCTAAATTGTGCTGTATTTGCTGGCACCCACTTTGACTGTTGCATGCTGAGATATTGGTTAAAGGCTTTTTCCTTTAAAACTGGGGGAAGCTGGTTGCAATTTTTTTTCTTTTTGAGGGGGATGTCATTATTGTTCTGTATTTTTGTGTGAGCTGTGGTTATGGGACTGCATGTTAGCCAGGTAAAAATACAGCATATATATAGCTATAGTATTCTTTTGATTGTGAAGTTTATCACATTTGTTAAGTATCAATAAAATGATCTAATAATTTAATTTATTATGCAACTGATTCGTTTCCTGTTTTAAAAATAACTTTGTCAAAATGAAAATAATATTTGCAGTGAGTGCTCAGAATAAGTAGCAGATTGAAAAATGTTAGAAGATCACTGCTAAAACTGAAAACATTCAACAATGCAAACTGTGGTCTCTGCCATGTCATAAGTTTTTAATATGCCTGATTGATTCCATGCTTGCTTATGTCATCTGTAGTCAAGCATAGATATTTATTATCTTAAAACTTGTGTGATTTATTTAGACATCTGAAATGTTTTTTGCTAGAAAAATTATGATAATAGTAATATTTATTCTTTTTATAATTTGAGTCAAAGTTTTCTCCTTATCCTTATAATTTTTAATGGAATCATATTGAAAGCTGTTGTTTTTTCATTATTTGTTAAAATTTGTTATCTTAATTTTTTTAAAAAGTTCTTCATTTATTCTTGAAATGTTTATGCACTTACTGATGTTTAAAAAATGCAGTAGAACAATTAGTGTTTTAGTTTCCATCATACAACAATACATGTACTGAAGACCTTGTGTCTTCTGTAATGTTTTTCCTCCCAGAGTCACACTAACATTGATGTGTTCATTGATATGTTGTGGGGTTTTTTGAAAAGAAAACCAGGATTACTTAAAAGTGTGTTTGTGTGTGTTTAGCAACAGATGAATGCTAGTGGAATCCAGGTGTCGGGCAGTCGGTCAGAAAAAGCCTGGCTTGTAGGCAAATGGTACAACTTTGACATGAGGTGAGTAGCTGAGTAAATTTTGTTTGTATCTAACATGAGTTGGACCTTGATCGTTTTATCTTTGTCACATGATGTGGATCCCTTGATCATTCGTGCAATTGTTCTTTTTTTGTATGCTGGGGACACCCTTAGATGCCAGGTCAGTAAGAATACCAAGATACATTTGAAAATATATTTTAGTCTTTTTGTTTTTTTAAAGTCACTTTTGGTGCATGAGAAGGGGCAGTGTCTATGAATTTTCAAAGAATCAAGCAAAGAACTCTGGGTAGACACAACTATCAGCCTGATAATATTACGTAGGAAAGATCCTGATCTTGGTGGCTTACAAAAAAGCGTCCTAGCCATGCAAATCAAAAGTTCTGGATACAGACGGGAAAAGGAGCGTTTTTGAGACATTATTAAAATGGACAAAGATCAGTTGCTTTTCAACAGACTTTGGAAAGTTGTCTCGGACAAGTTCAGTCACCTTGTGGCCAAGGCTGTACCTGAGCATGCGACAAAAAGAAGCAAACTCAACAAACCCACTGTAAGGATGGGGTGGTGTGGACACACAGATCTTATCCATAGCCCAAGTACACAAGTGGGATGGGGTGGTGTGGACACACAGATCTTATCCATAGCCCAAGTACACAAGTGGGATGGGGTGGTGTGGACACACAGATCTTATCCATAGCCCAAGTACACAAGTGGGATGGGAGAGTTGAGGAGACATTTTGTGCATCACAAAATCTTCAGTTCTAGTTTTTCCTTCCTTACAGATTCATGAAACCTTTCCTCACACATTCTCGCCCAAGTCTGATGGACACTATGCCGAAGTGTTGTTTGCCACTTGCAAGACTTTTAACAACCGAGGAGCAAATCTCACAGGTGAGGGTCATGGACTGTAGGGTGTGGCAGTCATGGGATTTTTTTCTTGATGGAGCCCAGTGTGCAATGCACAGATTGTCAGAGCAGCACTTCATATTTCCTGCTATAGCTTCTGGTAAGACCATGACTTTCATTTTATGTTTCTCAGGGTATAGCCAATGAAAACGATTCTGACACAGACATGATTATTGATGCAAGTCAGCTGTCGCTAGGCGGAATGACAGACACCAGGTTACCTGTGGATCAGATGACAACAATGGCGGAAGAGACGTGCAGAAAAGAGGAAATGCAGGTTTGTGTGGCTGTAGTACACTTAGGAAAAGAAGCAACAGGGTACACTAACGCACGTTTGAAAACTTGATCAGAAAACTTTTCTGTTGCAGAAACTTTATGAGCTTTAGGTGTCAAGCTGACTTGTGAGCAATTGTTGTCTGCTGTTCCATTAAATGATATTTGGCTGAGTTGTTTATGTTCTTGTTTTTTGAATTTCACACCAATCTCCTTGCTTATGTGCTGAATGAACACCACTTTCTTCCTGCGCTACATGTGTTTGTCATTTGGTTGCTAACCCTGTTTGTTTCTGGTTTGAAAGAAGTGGCCAGTCGTGGCAAGGAAATGGTCACAAGTGGTGTTTGGTGGGACAACAGGGTTGACAGTGACAGTTCGCAAATCTGATGGAGCTATGGCAAAATAATGGTTACACTCTGGTGTTGGGTGTCAGGTGTGCATGAGAAAATGAGAGGTACCTGGATACTGGCTGTGCATGAGTGTGTGTGTGTGTGTGAGAGAGAGAGAGAGACCTGGCACACACCCACAGATATCTTGTGAGACAACAGAAAGACTGGGGATGGGGGAAGGGGGTGTTAGACTAGGGATAGGAGGATGGCAGAGGGGGAGAGATATATAAGTATGTGATAGTGGAGTGTATTGTCTTGGTGTCTTTTATCAAATCATAGAAAATCCCCACCGGGCTTTACAGCAGCAGTCCTATGCTTTCAGGTGATTCTGGAAAAATAATTCTATCGTCAGCAAATTCATTAACGTGTTATTTAAAATAAAACTGTTCACCTGAATGATCTTGTACTTAGAGTTTGTGAGTTTTTCACTCCTTAAAAGTAGCACTAAAGCATCATGAAGAAACAGCCTATCCAGAATTCATGTTAAGAATCAATCAGTGGTAGGAATCAATGATCATGTTATGTGAAGTAGTTGAAACTGGGTTTTATGCAATATTGCTTATTAACAGCCACTAGCTGTAGCGTTTATTATTGTCAGATCAGCTGAACAGATTTTGTTGCATTTTTTTTATTGACAATGTTTGTCTTTTGGGAGAGTGCATTCACATGACAACTTCAGTTGATAGTAAATGATTTGCATTTTCACTTACTTGGCTCAACTCCTGTGCATTTAATGAAATGCAAATCACTTAAGAGAGTCAGTTATTTAAAACACTATCACATGTAGTAATTTCCTTTGGTAGACACTGCACAGTGTATAGTGTAAGTCTTTTAAACCCTTGCAGCAACATTTATTGATTTTGTCTTATACATTATCGCCTAAAGACTGTTATATAGTTTAATTTTATACTTTGCATGTATTGCTGTGCACGTGGAGGTTTATCCTAGCATATTATGCATGGTGATGTTTGTGCGTACACATGTAATTAGTAGTGTGTGTGGTGGTGGTGCCCCTGCATGTGAATGTTATTGGCAGGCAGGCATTTGCTGGGCGAACCTAGATGTTTGAACACTTGCATTCGTGGTCAGATGTCCCGCACATGAACTGTGCTGTGAAGAAAGCTATCGAAGCATGAAGCACTTTCATAGCTGACAATTTGTTGAAGAGCCAGACATACTTTTGATGTACGAAAGAATTGCAAGAATAAAATGGTTATATAGGTCTTTACGTTGGCGTATAAGCAGTTTTGTTTACTCTAAGGGGGAAAAAAGCCATTGAACAAGATACTTGCAGGCAGCTTGTTTATGGCCAGCATGAGCAGATGACCTTTCCTAAAGGAAAGTGGGTGGCCATGTATTTAGAGTGCTGGGCTCCGAACCCGAAGGTACTGGGTCAATACCTGTGTGCTGCATCACACTTCTCCCAGTTTACCCAGCTGAGAATGGGTACCTGACCCATAGGTCAGCGAGAGGGAGAGGAGATGGGCACTGCCGTCATGATATTTCCGCACAGTAAAAGTGGGAGTCGAAAACAGCCCCACTCCCCTATAACCTAAAAGTAGGTCATGGGACAGCCTTTACCTGTAGGTCGTCTTCCTGACACCTGTGGGGTGGCTGTGCACTTCATACAAATTGCATGCATTTAAGAATAAAATGTATCACTGAAATAGTGAGCCATAGACCTGGCAAAAGCCAGCAGAAATGTACATAAATGCTCCGACAGAAGTATCTTCCATGAAGATCATATTTCTACTGAGTTATCTGTACAGGGGGATAACATTATTACAAAAAGAGAAACCAGAGCAGTCCATTGTATCTTGATTGATTTAGTGCTTTTCTAAAACTTGTAAAATCTGTTTCCCCTCAGTTAAAATTATTTAGGTGTAGACTTCAAAACACTGGCAAAACTGCACCATCTGGAATGTCATTTTTGGGGGAGAGAAAGAGCAATGTCTTTGTTAATGCAGGCTAGAAGTGCATAAGTATGGGTAATTTTTCTCAAGGTACCCTTGCTTGGTTGCTTTTTATTTTCTGCTTAAGTTTTGTCTCGCATGTTTGACCTTTGGTTTGATTTTATGTTTGTTTCCTTTGTGGGTGCTAGTTTGAGGACAGACAGCTTGGGCAGTTTGAGGCAGATGACAAGCCTTTGACTCCCTAGATCAGTGAGTGCTTTTCCTTTGCGCCACCAGGGTGGATAACTCCGTTTTCTCACCATAATGCATTTCCTGAGCTTGTAGTTAAGTAATTTAATCAGCATGCAACATCTTGAAGATTTCTTGTTCTTGAATCATCAAACACCATTTTTGTTTTTTTTCCTGGTATTTTCATTTTCATTTGATTTTAACAAATGTTCTTCTGTCTCAGTTCCAGTTCACCGAATTTTAAATAAAACTACATGTATATATGTAACAGCAAGGTTTCTTTCTGAATTGCCAGCTGGAATTTCTTTACGTCATAACTTTTTCAGTAATTGAAACTTTCTGAAGTCTTAATAAGTCTCCATTTATTCACACAAAAATGTTAAGGGAGTGAATATTAATTATGACCTTGCCTTTGATATTCAAAGAATGCTGTTATGCTGGGATACAGATAACAAAAGTTCCAATGTATTTCTCTGTATAGCTGGACTCCAGACATTTGGTTCAGCAAAGTATTTTTATTTTCCTTGATTCCATAATCCCCCCCTTTTCTCCATTTTTACAATTATATAACACAAGAAGGATTTTTAGATTTCATGTTTGTTTTTTTTCCTGGGATATATATATATATAGTTTCTTTATATTTTGTATTACATGTTCTACTGTTGATCCTTTTTCATTTGCCCTGGCCAGTAATCATTTCATGACCTTTTATTCCTGTGTAGGATTACTATGCTGAATTGTAAGAGATGGTGGGAAGAGTGTTAACACTAACACTAACACTATCAAAATGTGGCTTAGGGCTTTCTTCTCACCTTTGCTTCTCTAGTAGTTGATGTGTAGCTGTAAGAGAAGTGTATATTGGCAGTGCTTGATGTGTAGCTGTAAGAGAAATGTGTGTTGGCAGTACTTGATGTGTAGCTGTAAGAGAAGTGTATATTGGCAGTACTTGATGTGTTGTTATAGGAGAAATGTGTGTTGGCAGTGCTTGATGTGTTGCTATAGGAGAAGTGTATGTTGGCAGTGCTTGATGTGTAGCTATAAGACTAAGAGAAGTGTATGTTTGGGTCAGTTGGTACTGTCATTGTCATGTCTTTCATCTTGTGCTAAATGAATCCCATCAACTTATCATCAGGGATGCGGTGCTGTGAGGGGTTAGAGGTTGCAAAATTTTATAAGAACTTGTGTAGGGGCAAATGCTGTCTCCCCCTGTCCTTTTACCCGCTAGTGTTCAAGGGCACCCTGCAGCCTGTAACCTTTAGACCGCCACTGTTGGGGGTTAGCCTAGAGTATACTCATAACTAATGCTTGCCCCTGAACCTGAGGGTCATGGGTTCAGATCCTGTGTCTGTTGCACCTACCTCTCTGCATGTGGCACCTGTTCACTGGGCTGGTTGTTGGGATTTTCTCTAGTTTCTCCCCTCTGTCTCTTCCTCCATCACTCTACCCCCAGCCAACCATCTTTTGTTACTGACTTGTTATTCAAACAGTAACCAACTCACAAAGCTGGTTCTAAAGTCTTTTATTTCAGCCACACAACATACATTTAGTTTTTTGTTCTTACACTTTTTCTGTTGTTTTTAGGATGGTTACCAATGACTAGTCACAATATGGTGGTCAGTGAATGAATGTCAGTGAGTTTGTGGTGGATTTTAGTTGAGTTCACATGCTCTTTATGTTTTGATCTTTTTGTTTCAGCTTGAAAATGAAAGCCCATTCTTAAAGTTTTGATTGGTAAACATTGTTTTCATTTGCGTTACTTTTAAAATTTTGCTTTGCTTGTATGATTATGCAAATGCAAGAGCTGTTGGCTGAAGCTTTTGGCTGTATGTAATCTTCTTGCACACATGCACATTTGTACTGTATTGACCTCACAAATTGGTGGCTTCACTGAATCAGTTTTTTGACACAAGTCCGTGTATGTTTGTGTGTGTTTCTATTTTTTCTGTGTGTCTGGGTCCAGGGGCTCCTGCATAGTGATTCTTTGTATGATGATTTTTGCTTTGTATGGACAGAAGAGTTATTCCACCCCAGTTGTTGCAGTTGCTAAGATTTCCCTTCTTGCGTATTTTCACAATGATGCCCTCTGACCACTCTGCTGGAATCTCTTTTTCTTTCCGTACGGCTGTAAAGAGCGGGAGAAGTACCTGGACTGCAAGCTGCGGGTCTGCCTTGAACAGTTCTGCATTCAGGTTAACCTTATCCCGTCCGGAGGCTTTTCTGATTTTAAGGAACTTTATAGCGGCAGTGATCTCTTCTGTCTCTGGTGGTACAGTGTTGATGTCAAGATCATGGTCTGCTTCCTGAATTTCAGCTACTGATGCTGGTGGTGGCCTGTTCAGGACCTCTCTGGTGCTCAGCCCAGCGAGCTTCAGTTTCCTTTTCTGAAGTCAGTAGTGGCCCGTATTTGTCTATGATTGGTGGGTCTGTAGTTCCCCAATATTTGCCACAGATTGTCCTTGTTATTTTGTACACCTTGCCTTGTTTCCCCCTGCTAGCTGCTTCTTCTGCCTGGCTTGCAAGGTTATCCATGAATGTTCTTTCATCTGACCTTGCCAGTCTCTTCACTTCTCTATCTGCTTGCTGGGAACGCAGCTTGCATCTCTCTTTCTGTCTTCCTGATTTAGCATGCAAGAGCCGTTTCTTCAAGTCTCTCCTGGTGTTGATTGCCTGTAAGCTGTCCACTGTGATCCATTCTTTTCTTTTTCTTTCTTTGGTACCCAAGCAGGCTTCGCTGGTCTGGGTATCTGCTGCTTTGATGTGCTCCCACCTGGTGTTTACTTCTTCTTGTTCTGGCCATGTGTGGTCTTCCATATCTGCCAGGGCCTGATATTTGTTCTTCAGTTTCAGAACAAAGGCACTTTTGATGTGAAGGTTCTGTAGTTTGTCCACGTCAGATAGCTGCCTTCCAGGGCTTTCCCCCTCCCTTCCTTAGTTCAACTCTGACTGCTGCCCCAACCCTATGGGGGTCGGGGGTCGCTGCCCTTTAACTCTGACATCCAGCAGTGACCTGTGCCAGGTACCATTAATCATGTAGTGGTCTATCTGATTTTTGTCCCTTCCATTAGGAGAGTACCAGACCAATTTGTGAATCTGTCTGTGAGGAAGAGGCGTCCCTCCAGTGACTAGATCATGAATGGAACCGAGATCTATCAGTGTCTCCCCATTTTCATTCACGAGAGAGCCTTCTTTTCCCATGCTTCTCTCATACTTGATGTTATCCTTTCCAACCTTTGCATTTGTATCTCCCATCACAATCTTCATGTCATGTCTGGGAGTTTCCTCCAGCTCAGCTTGTAACTGTTCATAAAATCTGTTCTTTACATCTTCATCGCTGTTGTAATAGTTGTGTTGGTTGGCTACTCCCTCAGTCTGATCTTGATGAGTCTACTGTTGATGGGTTTCCACTCTATCAGACATTTCTCTGGTGCTGGCTGTCATCTCTTCCTGAGTATAATACTGTTTCTCCTGTACTGGTCCTGAGTTTTCCTGAGCCTGTCCATCTGCTCTCACTGATTCCCAGGATATGTAAGTTGTAATATCTCATTTCTGGGGTTACTTGCGCTAATTTACCTGTGTCATACATTGTTCTCACGTTCCAAAAAGCTATTCTGTACTTAGTTTTGGCGCTCAAGATTTCCATCTTTCTGACAGGCTTTCACCACTGCCATTCATTTGAGTATCTTATGATGACTTAAAGCCCATTGCAAACAGTAGTTTTGGTTCTTTATGTTTCTGTTTCCATAACATTTGCCTTTTTTTGTTGTTTAAATGGAACTGGGTTGTTAGCCCAGTGTCCAACCCCAAACCTGGAGGACCAGGGATCACTCTTAGTCTGGCCTCTACCCTTTGACCTGTCTGGCAACGGTCCCCTACCAGGAGCACAAGGGTTCACCCAGCATAGCTCTCTGATTCTCAAGCCCACAAACCACGTCAAGGTAGTGATCCTTTTGGGGGCTCCTGGTTTTGAGTTGAGGTTAAATCATGGATTTTTTGAAACGTTCATCTAAGGTTAAAATGGATTCAACATTTATCTACAGGCTTTAGCCACCATCGCTCTCACCCACCCAGCCCTTGATGTATCAGCATAGAGGAAGACAAATACAGCCCCATGTGGCATGCACTATTGTACACCTTTGGTGGGGGTCGCTGTACTACAAGACTGCATGGTTTGTGTGGCCATGTGCAGAATGCAGTGTTTGCTCACCTTCCTTTGGCTGTTAGTGTATGAGACGTCCAGGTATTGTGCTCCCTCTTGTTAAGGTCACTGTACTGCCAGGCACACAGGTTATGGCTGCATGAGGGGTGGTGTGTCCTGTGCAAGTCCTGTCGTGTGTCTGTCAGTGTTGCATGGAAAATGCAGTGTTGTGCACCTTCTATTATTGTATTTGCTTTTCACCTTGCAGATGGATGTAGACCTGTGAGGGCAGCGTTTATAGTTCAGCATCTGTTTATCACTCTGTAGCAGATGGATGTAGACCTGTGAGGGCAGTGTTTATAGTTCAGCATCTGTTTATCTCTCTGTAGGAGATGGATGTAGACCTGTAAGGGCAGTGTTTATAGTTCAGCATCTGTTTATTTGTAGCTTGCCTTTCTTCTCTTTCTAACCAGCCTGTGCTGGTTTTGGCTTTAAATATTTAAAAGGTTAGGGTTGACCAAACTTTCCTACATTGTTTTGTTTTGAGTTGTCTCATCATTTGTGTAACCACTGAGCATGGCATGAGATAGTACTTTTTGAAACAACCCCATGTTCTGCCTCTTGCATTGTCTAAAATAATCGGACACACACTGTCAGCCATGATGACGTCACCCCGTGTGCTGATATCGGATATACTATTTCTTGCGTGGAAAGTGATCTGATGTGCCATCTCTTGCATTTTCTGTTTTCCCCTCCAGTGCTTCATTTTTTAACAAATAGATCTCTGTATCCCTCTTCTGGGTAATGAGCTTCTACTGCATGAGTTGAAATTTTCTTCCACAGCTTGTGTTGCAATCAGCAAACTGAACATGATTCTATATTTAGCTAATGGTTAATTGTACTTGTACATGCAATATCTAAGCATATTGTTTGTTATGGTTTTTTGGAGGTGGGGGACATGGTGAATGACATAGTTGTGTTATTAGGTGATGTTTAAGATAAGTTGATTTAATCTGCATGGGGACCTCGACTCTTTAACCGCCATATAGACGCATCAACATTATCATCATGTGTTGATCTGAATTACAACTATGACTAAATATGTTTTACTTACTGCCCTGGTACACTGGGCCTAATTAAAAAGTGTACAAAATACTGAGGGGGAAAATGATCTTAAATAAAATTTGGGGTCATTAAGTTTGAGTTGTGTGTTCGCCATTATATGTATTACTTACACAGGGCAAGTAAGCAAAGAGAGAAGTTGTACTTTGTGTATTTTGATGTGAGTAACATCTACTAAATAGTTGAGTTGCAAAACAAAAGTCAAGTTACATACTTGCCTAAAAAAAAAAAAGATTTCATGGGCACATTGGTCAATGCCGAAAGATTTTATGAGAAATGAAAGTGCAGTGAATATCATGTGTGACATCACAGTTGTACTTGTCAAAATACAGGTGGAAGAGATACCCCTGTGTAGAGCATTGCTTTTCTTCAGCCTGTAAACTAGACGTTTTTTTTAATTGTAACTCACAAAATCACAATTCACACAGGGAGAAGTTCATTAGTGGTATTTGGAGTAGGTGATGGGGTGCCCACATGAAAGAGATGGGAGATGGTATGGTCAGTCTGGCAAAGCCAGATGTGGATCAGGTCACTGGTGCAGTATCAAGTTTTTATCACTCTCTTTTGCAGCCCCCAGTAGACTGGGGCAAGTCTGATCAGCTGGAATGGTTTTGCTTAGCAGTAGCTTTGACATCACAACACGAAGCAAGACTTATTAGCTTTTGTACTCTTAGTAGTAGAATCGAGGCTCTGAACTGTGCTGCTTCTTGGGTCAGGAGCTGTGGTTTGCTTAGTAGGTCATGAGTTGTGGTTTGTCTCTAAGTTGTGAACTGTGCTCTCTCTCTCTGTCTGCTAAGTTGTGAATTGTGCTCTCTCTGTGTGTGCTAAGTTGTGAACTGTGCTCTCTCTCTCTCTGTGTCTGCTAAGTTGTGAACTGTGCTGTCTCTCTGTGTCTGCTAAGTTGTGAACTATGCTCTCTCTCTGTCTGCTAAGTTGTGAACTGTGCTCTCTCTCTGTGTGTGCTAAGTTGTGAACTGTGCTCTCTCTCTCTCTGTGCTAAGTTGTGAACTGTGCTCTCTCTCTCTCTGTCTGCAAAGTTGTGAACTGTGCTCTCTCTCTGTGTCTGCTAAGTTGTGAACTATGCTCTCTCTCTGTCTGCTAAGTTGTGAACTGTGCTCTCTTTCTGTCTGCTAGGTTGTGCACGAAGAGAGCCAGCGGGGCGATCTTGGCCTGGGGCAATCCAGTGAACCATTGCCTTGGCGAATTGGTATCTACGGGCCCCCTGGTGACAAAGTTTGAAGAAAATATATTTGAACAGAAAGATCACAGTTGCCGTTTGTGGAATCTGTATGCAGATAATGCTACCCTAGTCCCTGCAGTGCAACAATCTGACATGGTTATTGTTGTGTGTGACAGCTGGTAATGATGTTATAATTCTCCAAACCCTCCTTCCCCACTTTCCTGGTATGGAGTCGCCAGTGTGTGAGATCTGCATGAAGGTTTATGTCCACTTTTAAAGAACAATTTTTAAAACTCTAACCATTTGCTGATGTTTTTGTTGGAAAGATCTGAAGTCCAAGTATCTGTCTAGGAAATGTGTGCAGCAAAACTGGTCATTTGTCTGTGGTTTTGATCAGATTTTTGTTAGAGATAAAAGGATAATTCCTCCTTGGCATCTCGACTGTTATTTGGACTGCTTGGAAACTTTTTCGTGTAGCGATAAGTTTACAATCCCATACCAATCACTGTGACAGTCATAACATCATCACTGGAAATGCTCTTAATTTGTGTCATGTGTCAGTCCTATTGCCATCACTTTAAACACCTTTAATTTATATCGTTCTCAAAAGCAGAGCAGGGGGATGTTTTTTCTGGTTCATTTTAGATTTAGGATCTTGCAGCTCTGCACTTAACAGATTTCATGAGCTAGTTCTCTTATGCCGTACCCATTCGTCATATAATGTATCAAATCCAAATTTCCTGAAGCATTAAGAACTTTGAAAGATGTTTCTTATCACTACCAGGACACTGTTATCGTTTTGGCCATCATTATGCATCTCAAGGTGCCCATGTTCTGTTTCTGTGTTTATGATTTGCCATATATTCAGAATCTCCAAGCAAAAGTCAACAGTTCAATGTATTGGGCTCGTCACACTTATCACAAGCATCACCAGACAAGTGATCATGTGCTTATGAGTAACTGCAATTGGCAGACAGGTCAACATGTTCAGTTCTGTTCTAGTCAGCCTGTTTCAGTACAAGCAGTTCAGCTCTCTGATAATGCAGCTGTCCTTTCAGATAACACAGCTTTCTGAAAATATAGCTGCCTTTCAGTGCATTGGTCTGGTCCATTTTTTTAGTGTGTCATGCTGTCACATGCCCATATGTTGTGCTTCAGTAAGCATTGTGGTTGCACAAGCAGTTGACAGTGCATGCATACTGTTAAGGTGGTTACTAGAAGTGTAATGTATGCATACTGTTAAGATGGTTACTAAAAGTGCATTCCTTTAAGATGTAATAGAAGTGTAATGTATGCATAGCATTAAGATGGTTAATTCAGATTTCTTGTATCTATGAAGAGGATTATCAGTGACGGACTGGACTTAGAATGTAAGCAAAAGAGAAGTCTGGTGTATTTGAGGTGTTCAGATGTTGCATGTGGGAGTGGAATAGAGTTCCCCAATTATGACAAAATTGTACGGTGAGGCCATATTCAGGTATACAGCTGTGACAGATTAACCAAAAATGCAGGGTGGTTAAGAGCCAGACAACCTTTTCATTTTTTAAGTGTATGTGCATTGGTACTTTTTTAGTAAAGAAAAAAGTTTTGCTTATTCACATTTTAGTTGTTGTTTTTTTACCAGTAAACGAATCAGAATGGACTGCCTCTCTGTGTCATTGTATTTCTCCCAGGACACCTGCTGCCTACAAGAGTCCTTAAGGTGTCTCGGTGCTGAGCCAGTCTCTCTAGGTGTCCTCAGGTGTGGCCCATCTTTTGCTATCTGCTCCAAGGTCATGGCACCAGGTATTTCCTGGCTGACTTTGTTCCTCTTCCCTGGGAGTTTCCAAATGAGACCTGTCTTGTGCAGGAAGCTGGTTTGAGGAAGGTGTGGCTGATCCATCTCCAGTGTCTTTGAAGAATCTTATCTCTGAAGTCAGGGTCATCTAGCTGTCTCCAAAGTGACCATTTGAATATGTTCTGCTTTTGTACTGATATGTTTTCATGCTCCAGTCTATGGTCAGGAGAAAGAAGAAGGGTGATATTAAGCAGCCTTGCCTCACTCCAGTCTGTATGTGAAAGACCTCAATGAGCTGACAACCACAGCCCATGCTGAAGGTCGTTCTCTCATACGAGTTCTGGATGATGTTGGTGATCTTCTGCAGTTGTCTGTAGTGTCTCAGCAGCTTCTGGAGTGAATTCTTATCCAAGCTGTCAAACACCTTCTCAGTCAATGATATACACTCCTCTGACTGCTCCAGGATAATATGCAGCATTGCGATCTGGTCCGTGCATCGTCTCTAATGCAGAAACCAGCCTGGTGGTCTTGGAGCTGTGGGTCAATCACGTCCTTCAACCTGTTCAGGAAGATTTTGTTGAACACCTTGCTTGGACTGACAAGAATGTTATTCCTCTGTAGTTGGAGCAGCACCTGAGATCACCTTTCTTGGATCATTTGGTGAGGCATCCCTTCTTCCACTCTGACGGGACACCTTCTCCTCAGATCTTCTTGAAGAGGGGACGGAGCTTTTCCACTGAGGTCCTTGTCAGCTTTTAGAGCCTGTGTTGGCGTACTGTCAGGGCCTGCTGCCTTCTCATTTTTTACTTTTGGCCACCATAAGGTTCTCTTCTTTGCTGGGTATACTGCAGCCCATAGGTAGGTTGCTGTTGGCCAGCTGGATTTCCAGTGGGTCCTGGGGAGACAGTCTGTTGAGCAGTTCCTGAAAATGCTTCTTCCACCTGTTTGTCTGTTTCTTCTCACCAGAGATTATCTTCCCATCTTTGTCTTTCAGGGGGCTTTGTGGATTACTGAATATTCCAGATAGCATTTTGGAGGGGCACTGGAGCTCTGCATGTCCCCAAGTTGGGCTGCATTCTCAGCTTTTGCAGCGAGGGTCTCCACATAGTTATCTCCCTTAATGCTTTTCTTTACCTCTCGCTTCAGTTCTGTGTATGCCGTCTGTGCTCTTTTCTTTTCTGGTTTGTGTGGAGCTGTTGTTAACTGCTGCCTTCTCATGCTGAGATATATTCTTTGTGGCTGTGCTTCTTGGGCGCTGTAACTTCCTGGCATATTGTTACTATTTTCTTCACCCCTTTGCACCTCCTGTCAGTTGTGTTCTCTTGTAATATTTCCTGCAGGACTTGAAATTTGTTGGCGAGTGTAATCCTGTATTCTTCTAGCTTGCACGTATCCTTCAGAAGTGTTGTGTTAAATTTTTGACGTTGGCTTGTCTCACTGTCCAAAACCTTAACTTTAGCTTGAATCAGGCAACCAAGAGATGATGGTTTGATGCAGCGTCGGTTCCTTTCTTGACATATATCTTTAAGGGATCTTCTGAATTTTTTTGAGACACGCACGTGGTCTGGTTCTCAGTTGATGAAGCTGGTGATTGCCAGATTGCCTTGTATGTCCTTCTGTGGGGAAAGTGCTTCTTGTAATGACAAGACTGTGGCACACAGGTGTGCAAGTCTCTCCCCATCACATTCATCTCACTCAGGCCATGTTTGCCCAGGACCTGGTCATAACCCTTGTTGTCGTTGCCAGTCTTGGTATTTAAGTCTGCTGTCTCCCATAACGATGGTGATGTCCTTCCCTGGGTATTTCTGGATGATGTCTGCAGCCCGCAGTAGAACTCCTCCTTGCTCTGGCCATCACTGTCATCTGTTGGGGCATACACTGGATGGTGTTCATGCCGATCTTCTTGTTCTTAGGACAGAAAGAAGCTGCTGTGATCTGCGGACCATGAGCTTACCATTGGTGCCTGGGTGTCTTCTACAGCATAAACAGAAGTCTCTTTTGTCCAGAACCTATCCATCTTGACTCACTAATTGCTAAGATGGCGATGTTATAGCTTTTCATTTTGGCAGCCACCTGGCCCATCGTCCAGCTTCAGACGTGGTCCTCACTTCTTATGCTCTGACAGCGGTGGTAGTCCTGGTTGATAAGCTGGTGTTACTATTAGTAGCAGACAGTGGGGCCAAGGTGTCTGCTGTCACTGTCGCAGTCCAGAATAGATCTTGGCCTACCTCTCTATCAGATCTTCTTTTCACGCTGACACCTTTCCATTCAGCCATCAAAGCTCAGCTTTTAAAGCATCGATAGTCCAGCTTCCATTATTTACTGCCATTTCAAGAAGATTTAAGGCCATGCTTAACAAAATGCAAAAAAAAAACCCAAACAAAAAACCCCAAACTTTGCTTAGTTACTGACGCCAACAAAGCAAGCTGCCTTTTGCTATGCCTTTAGCACATTTGCCACCTCGTGGCTGGATGACAGAGTTACCTCCCTGATCGCTAGCAGAACAGTCCATTTAAGGTGTGTTTGACTCGATGCATAATAAGAGAGAATCTCCCTCTGGGTCAATTTTAGCTTCACCGGTGCAAGATATAAAGTATGAAAAGATCTGAATTTTAAAAAATAAAACCTGTTTTTTTAAAAAAAAAGTTAAAGCGAAATCCTTTGGTCATTGTCTTTAAAGATTGTGATATTGAGTGTGTTAGGCCCTTATGATTATAGCCTTATTGTCTCCTGGACACAGTAACCCCTTATGATTATAGCCTTATTGTCTCCTGGACACAGTAACCCCTTATGATTGTAGCCTTATTGTCTCCTGGACACAGTAACCCCTTATGATTGTAGCCTTATTGTCTCCTGGACACAGTAACCCCTTATGATTGTAGCCTTATTGTCTCCTGGACACAGTAACCCCTTATGATTGTAGCCTTATTGTCTCCTGGACACAGTAACCCCTTATACTGAAGACATTCATTTTGCCTGCACTACCTGTGTTTCTAACCTATCATTGCACTCCCCCCCCACTCCACCCCACACACACTCTAGCTGTGTTAAAGGGTTTGTACAGTCCTTAGAGGTTTATACAAGTTAAAAACTGTACAAACTCTGTGTTAGTAACCAGTTGGTGCTCCCTACGCTAGCTTTGTTACTAGCCAATCAGCCCCCCGTCCCCATGCACACTAGCAGGGACGTCCAGACTCTGGGAGGTAAGGCTGATTATAGTTAAGACTTGCTTCATCAATTAGCTACAGACAAGCGACATAACACCTGTATGGAGAGAACAATATAGCTGGCACACACTGCTCAGTTGAAAGTCTGTTGATTTACAGTCATCTGATGTTGGGTTTACAATCACTTTATGTTACAACTCTGTCTCCTGCATTTTCTTAATGGTCAGACTTGAATAGCCAAACATCAGAAGAATTCATGGACTGTTTAGAGGAAATAATTTGCTGAAATTGTCAAACATCATTACAAATCACTTATAAACCAATATATTGTGAAATCAGATTAAAAGCCAGTACATTTATATGAAGCTCCCTTGAAAACCAGTCCATGTAAAGGGAACTCTATGACATGGAGATTTCTAATGCAGGGTTCTCATATTTAGTACTTAGATGCCAGGATCAGTTAATTACATTAAGCTCCAAGCTAAAGCTATCCTTATCATTCTCTTTTCTGCTTGGAGTGGCTTTTACATTTTAAGATAGACATATAAACTCACATTGTGCTATTTTTTATTTACCCCACTAAGATATGAAATTAGCATTGCATTTGTTAATGCTGCAGTTAGCAATGGACTTTATTATATACTAATTATGTTTCAGTGTAAAACACTGTCATAGTGAATTACTTAGATTGGTTTTGAAGTATTGTTTGCTCTGTATTCATGCTAACCACATCTGTCGCTGCTGTGCTGTTTTACTGCAACAGTGGTTGGTTTTGAAAAACTGGAACATTTGGAAGGGTGGTCAAGTTTTACACACCTACAACATAGTATCTTCTGGCATAATTGGAGCATATCAGTGTCCAAGGAAACGTTTTGTATGTCTTTATTTTGTGTCAGATATTTTCTTTAAAGGCTGCTTAAAATGCAACCCATTACAGGCACCCTAGATATGGCTGGAGTAACTGTGATTAGAATCATGAAATAACCACATTTCTTGTTCTGCACACTTTTAGAACAGTTTGTGATACGTGTGTATGTATAATTCTAGTTGTGTTTTGATATGACAACTTGCTAGCGTTGTCCACTTTTGATGCAACTGTTATTCCTGCATTTGTAAATAAATTATTGTGTATATGCCCATGCATTCATACGCATTCTTATATGTACATGGCTGTATCTGTTGCAATATGCATAAACTTTCATACAAAAATGGACATATAAGCTTGCTTGTTCATCCTCAGCAACTTCTATATCCCTCCTGGAACATAGCCTGCTTATGGCAGAGTTAAGCTTGCATGTGTTGAAAAATGCGTACATACATGCACGCCCACACATGCTTCATTACTGAACAACTACAGTAAATAAGGTTGACATGATACTTTAGAAAGCAGTGTGTAGGGTACTACATGGGTTACTGCTTGTAAATTAGTTCGCTCTTAATTTGCCTTAGTCACTGAGTGATATTTTTGCACTTAGTACAGAGCATTCTTTTGTTAAGGTTTTGTTTCAGTTTACGTATTCTGTTACTCATTTTAGCAGGAGCTGTGTGTGTGTGTGTGCATGCATGTACATGTGCTGTTGGGTGTGTGTTTTTGTCTTGGAATTTATGGCTAATAGCTAGGTTCAGAGGTGGTCTAGCAACATTTGAATTCTAGAGCGTTGTTACCCTAGCTTTTATTTATTTGTACAAATAACGGAATTTGCATTGCTACCCACCGCTGGTTCATTTTGTATGATAAAAGATGCAATTTAAACAAATGTGTGAAAAATATGTTTATGACTGCATGTGGTTTTTCGGGTGTCTGTTGTGATTTTTGTAGCTTTGTTTCAGGGAATCAAAATTTTCGCTGTGATGCAAATGAAGCAAGAACAGATGTCTGTCTCACATGCACATCTACAATGCAGTAGATCTGCTCATAAATCATTTCTCCATTTTATCATTTCTCGAACTTTGTGGGTTTTTTTTTTTCACTTATTCCTTTACAAGAAGACCATTTACAATTAACCCATCATTTACTGTACCTTGTATCATACACAGATCATGATAAAGTATACGAGTCAAATGTCTTCAGGCATGGTGGTGGTCGAGTTGTTCGGTGGGTACTGGGAGATGTTCATTCAGTTCTATGTTCACATGGAATATGGTGCAGAGCATCTTTCAGTTTTTCAAGATAAGTTTATCTTCATCCTGACCAACTCGTATTAAAAAAAAACACCTGGCTGTTCCTGGTTTAATAAATACACCTACAATGTTATGTCTGAGATATACTGTGCATCATTCTAGATAACTAGATTTGCTTAAATTGTAGCAGATGTGAGCTAATTTGAAACCCATTGTTAGTGGTGAGCATTTTGTCCTGGCTGCTGTGTCAGTATAGATTGTAAAACATCTGTTATTTATTCAGGATCTTTGTGCTTTCAACTTCAACAAAACATGTTGAAATATATATATTTTGTGCATACATTTGTACGCAGCATTATGAGACACCTGAGGGATCAGCAGCACTTTACATGGTTCATTGTTTAACTCAGTCAATGAAATTCTCAGTACAGATTGTGGTGGGCTAAAATTTACAAAAGTGTGATCTTTCTTGCTGAATGCAGAAAACAGCATTGGGTGCACACAACAGACAGCTTTCAAATATTCCTTATCAGTCGCTTTCTCTAACTTTCATTCAATGAATTTCATGCGTTTAGACAATGAGTCCAAGCTATTCATAATAAAAGTTCACTGATGACTTTAGAGTGCTGAGTAGTTGTATTAACCCTGTTCGTGACCATTGCTACGACTTGAATTCCATTCCACAATTTCATATCAGATTTTCCTCTCAAGTGCTGCCACATGATTTGCCATGTTACAGCTGTGTTGATACTGTCATTATTGCGCTGTGCGTGTATGTGAGAGAGAGAGAGCAAATGAATGCATAAGGGACTGAGTGAATTTCCGAGGGTTACTGCGAGAGAAAGGGGGGCAAGGAGGCATGAGCAGTGTTTGATGTGGTTTTATGCAAGCCATACAAGGTTCGAGTCCTACCCATTTAAACCCTTTCCCTTTTTTTAGGGCTGACAAGACACACCTCTTTAAATTCCTGACCTTGCAAAACAGGTCAGCACTGGATCTGATACTTATTGAGGCTGTATTTTAAATAATTTTCCCCTGTCCTTTTAACATTTTTTCTTTCACGGTTCTTGCTTGGGTTTGTGCACACAATGGGGAACAGGGATCGTCATTGAGAGTGACTTACACAGGGTTTTGTAGTTCTGCATCTTGCCCCATGTCATGCTGACATGAACAGATTTTCTCACTGTCTTGCATTTCTTGCATTCTTTGAGTGCGTATAGTTATACGTATACATGTTTTTATAATCTGCCGCCTGTGGAACACCATTGGTGGACATGAAATAATTTGTTCAATAAATGGCTTTATTAAAGACTGGTAAACAGCATTCATTTCTGATGTGAATAAACAGCGTGATAAAAACCACAGAATTATGAGAGAAGTTTGTTGTGCTTAATACTTTTGGAACATTTTAGATTTAGGTGTCTGTGCTGTGCTGAACATGCAGAAAACTTTAACGAACCACTTTATTTGGTGATAATGTAATGGGTCTCGGCAGTGTGGTCAGTTCTGGCTTTCTCAAAATATTCTTTTTTTCTGGTAATATTGATAAACCTACTGCTGGTTGCATATTCCACAAAAACTTTAATTTCACAGACGGGTATCAAGTAAAAGCCATAATAAGTATTCTAACAAAAAATTGTGTTTAACACTCGACAAAAAAGCATTTAGAAGAATTTTTGCACAGCTTAAAAACCAACAATTAAATAACATTAATTTTAAAGTCAAAATCCTTGACTTCATGTGCAGGAAGATCACAAACCAAAACAGTGAATGCCTGTGTGTGTAAAACTGCTCACAAGTCTTTCAATGGCTTTTGTCTTCACATCCAGTATCAGATTTCTTCCTGCTTTTATATTTCATAAGAAAGTACTTTAAAAAAACAAACTAGTCATCGAGGGTGGATTGCTCTTTCACCATATATCCGTAACTGGATTAGACTTTATTGATCTAGTTCAGCAGCCATCTAAGTCACGTGAGAGATTTTTATGGAATGAACAATCTGTGGGCTTTTGTCTGTGACTTTGTGTTCTAACATTACTCCCTTGAGTAATATTTTAGACACTGGACAATCTGGAGACAGTTCTTGCTGACAGTTACAAGCTGTCATTTTCTGCTGGCTTAACCTGCTGAAGTGCCCTCCTCTGATGATCTGCTGCACTGAGTGCACTCCAACCTGTACCGCCTCAGACTTGCTATCTTTCCTGCCCTTACTTGGAAATCTCTGCGCTTTGATGTATTTTTCCAAGGCTGCATGCACTCGTTGGGTGTGATAATTGCCTTAAATTCTATGGTTTTTGTTCTGTCAATTCTCACTGACTGGTCCTTCAATTGAAATAATAATAATGAAGCTTGTATAGCGCTGTATCCCAACTATGAGCAGAGCTCACTGTGCTTTACAACAGATGGACTGAAAGAGTAACACAAGCTTGACACTACACGCCCACTGCAGCACAGTAACAGCAATAAACATGGCTATACAAGGTCAAACATGAGATGGTGTTAAACAGAGAACGGAATGCTAAACATGGGTAAAACCAATCTAAAACACTAGTAATATACACTTAGAGCATTCAACTTATATCCCCAGCAAAGTGCAAAAAACTAACAACGATAACAAGGGTATGATGGAAATGATTGTGATAGCTTATTTATACAATAGCTTACTCAGGCAAAACAAGGATACGTAGGTGTTTTGAAGAAACTCAGTAATTTTGTAGTATATGTACTCTTTAGCTACAGCATTTGCTAGTCTTGTCTGGCTAGATGGTCATCCTTTTGCAGAACAAAAACAGCGCTTTTTTAGAAATATAATTGCGTCTCATAAAACTAGACCATGAGCCCTTGGTGTATGCAACACGTGTAAGATTGTTGAGATAAAAAGCAGCTTAAATGGTCTGCT
>SMGT01008032.1:92156-110512 GCA_004794575.1 Lanistes nyassanus | reverse complement strand
CATCATCCATCATCCATCATCCATCAATCATCATCCTAATCAATCAATCCAAATCAATCAAAATAACGGCAAAAGGGCAGACGTGTTTTGTTTTTCCTTCTTCTGTCGACTCTAACAAGCCGTGGGATGTGTCGTTGTAACAGAAGCTGTGTGACAGCAGACTTTCTGTTATTGTAATCACTCGGGTAGATCAGAAGCTTGACCCTGGGCAGAAAGAAACCGTGGTTGTGTTCGAGCGTCCGCTAATTTGTATCGCAAGGAAGCGGAAATGGAGCAAGTGGCTGTGAGCGCTCGACTGAGCGACCTCGTGAGTGGGTGAGCAAGCGCGTGCGTGCATTAGTGAATGACAAAAACTAATGGAGATGATATGACGCAATCAAGCGATTTACTACTAAAGGGAGCTATTGAATTTCCCGAATGTTCGACATTCGGGTGCGTAAGCACGGTCACATCCGCACATGCGTGCACACACATGCAATCGCTCGGTCTATCTTCTCTTTCCGTTCTTTCCTTCCATCCGCTCTCTATCTACTCCCCCTTCCCTCATAGGATCGCGCTTGCCCTTTGAGTATGTTTACGGGGACCCCAGCTGTATGTTTACTGTCTTGAGTCCATTGTTTTTGTGCGGGCCTGTCCTGGCTAAGTGCTCAGCACAATTTTACAAAGAGGTCTCGTGGCCTACAGCAGTTAGGTTTTATTTTCTTTTTGTCATCTCAAACGAATGCTAAGGAACTGTGGAGCAAGAAGGCATGAAGATAGAACGAGAAAAAAAGACAGACCGACGGACGGACGGACGGACGGACGGACAGACAGACAGACAGACAGACAAATATACATGGAGGGGAAGATTTGACGCCATCAAACGGGTACTACCACCGTTTTTATACCTTTTAATATTTCGGTTTCGTTTAAACATAAAGGATTTAAATATTAAGATAGGCGAAAGTCGAAAACTTCAGGGAATCACAATGTCTGCTGAATAGCTGAACACAACTCACTGCACCGTTGGCATCTGTCAGACTGAAGACACCTGCAGTGAAAGACTTAACATCTTTTATTTTCTAGTAATTGTCTGGTATGGCAATGGAACATCTTGTTTGGGGATCTCAAAGCCTGAACAGAGCTCTGCACAGCAAGAGACGCCCCCCTCCCTCCCCAGAGCGTTCTTCGTTTGCCGCAGTAGCTAATCACGTGACTCAACAGATGACGAAGTATTGCGTACAAATCTCAGTCATCATTAAAGACGAAGAACAAAAACTTTCCTGCAGTTGTGGTTTCATAACTTTCACAATGTTTCATAGTTTTCTGGATTTGTCGATGGCCTAATATTTAGCAAGTGGATGTTAAGCTACAGCTTGGTTTAGTATCAACGGGCCCCTACACGGGGGGAGTCGGAGTGGGGGTGGTGGTGGTGGTAATGAGAACAAATGGCACCCCACTCACCGAGGACGTGAAAGAGTGAGGGGTGGGGAACAGAAAGGAGTGGTGAACAGAGAGGGGTGGGGAACAGAGAGGGGTGTTTAGACGAGAGGTAGGTTAGCGCGGTATTGGTCTCAGGAGGAGAGCATAAGGCACATTTCCCCCCTCGCAGCCCGTTGTGAAGTGTACATAAAATAGATCCCGGAGCTTAACCTAGTAGGGGACAGAACTGGTGCTGATGCTGCACACATAGAAAGTGTTCTGCTGAAAAAGCACCGTAGCAGTCTAGCATAGAATGCGTTACTGTTGAAAAGGTTACGAAGCAGTCTAGTATAGAAAGGGCTACTTACATCTGAAAAAAGACCAACATAGAAGGTTAGCGTTTGAAACAAACAGCACAACAGGAAGGACAGTTGCATGGTCCACATAAGGAACACGTCTCTAAACGGTGTGAAAATATACCATCCCTTAACCGTTAACAAACCGTATTGCTTGTTCTGCTGATCAGTGATTTTTTAAACAAGAGAACGGACCAAGATTTTGTAATAGTAAAACTAACAGCGGCCCAGGTGCGTGGTGAGGACGGGTGACGACCATAAACATTAAAAAAGGAAATATTCATCAAGTAATGGCCCGCGTGAAATCTAACCACAGAGATGGCCGTCATTTGGTGTCACACATCACATCTGAAAACGGAGATATCCGTAGGAGTTCAGATTAAAATCCAGTTGTTCTGGCACAGTCTTACAAAAGCTGGAACCTATTTGATACAAGTTTTCGTTCTCCATGTGACATGGTCAGGGGACGTGCTGCTGACGCCAGTAATTACATGTAGCTGTGTAGAGCTTCACTGCCGCTCCCCGCGGGTGAGGTGTGCAGGGGGTGGGTTTGGTTGTCTTGGAAACATCCTTCCCTAGAAACTGAGCAAAGCCTCGCCCATCCAGATAGTAAAAGTTAAACCTGCACGCTTCAACTGCGCATTTGTTTGTTGGTTTGTTTGTGCATCGATTTTACAAATTTATTCTTTCTTTCTTTCGCTCACTCCACCTCCTCTCTATCTTTATTCGTTTTGTTCCTTCGTTTGTGTTTTGACCTTTTGTATTTCACCAAGTTTGACACAGCATAAAATCAGTGATTCGCGATTGTGTTTTGACCTTTTGTACTTCACCAAGTTTGACACAGCATAAAATCAGTGATTCGCGATTGCCCTCAAACCATCTTCACTCAAGTTTCACCAAACTTTTACTGTTGCGTTTTGCTTTCTCGCTGTCACTCACCTGGGCAAACATACATACACAATATCAGGCAAGTATTTAAGGAAGATGTTGAGTGTGCAAGGCATACAGCACTCGACTAGAAACAGCTTTGTGTCCCCCCTCCCCTCCTGACGCCCACACACACACACAGTCTTCGTGACGAGAGCTTGCACCGGACTCGAGACTACATGTTACTTGTCTTAAGACTATGACCTTGACATCTTAGTGCACAGAAGGAGGTAGGAATTAGAGGGTAGGGGATAGAAGACGTTGAGGTATCCTGTGCTAAAAGAATCGTTAAAGCTTGTTAATCAATCTCTTGAACAACGCAAGCCGCAAATCCCTTCAAGATATTTGACGCAAGAATGGCGTTGCCGGGAATTATTGTCCCCGCATTTACGGTAATCATTACCAACCGGAATTTTGTGGCGTCTCGGCTAAATGACCGCTCTTCGACACAGAGTGAGCCAA
Organism: Lanistes nyassanus; assembly: GCA_004794575.1. NCBI lineage: Eukaryota > Metazoa > Mollusca > Gastropoda > Architaenioglossa > Ampullariidae > Lanistes > Lanistes nyassanus. The sequence continues at coordinate 107,366 of SMGT01008032.1, read as the reverse complement.
CACTGCAGTTAATGTTCCTTCCATAGTCAGAAATCCCCCGCCCCCATTCCCCTTCCCTACAAATGATGAATTGCTTAATTTCTCGCCCATGTGTTGGTTGTACCTGTACCATGACTGCGCTGCTGAAACGAGTTTCTAAGATCATGTCAAGTATTTAAACAATAATAAAGACGCTTAAGCGATCGCATTTATAAAACTACTAATTAAACAGCGTCAAATATCGACTCACTGCCGTTGCCTAGGTACACACTGCACATGTTCATACTCTACGTACACACTTAACTTTGGTACGCTGAAGAGAGGAACTGACTACACATAAGTATTTTTACAGGTATCTGTCGTGAGCTTTCAGTACAGACAGCAACGGCTAATGGCTGCGATCGCTAGAGGAAAACTGGTGTTGATCACAATATCCCCGAAGTAAATTGTCCTCCTGGGGACGGAGGGAGCGAAGGCTGGCAGAGTCTGGTGTGGGGGCCTAAGTATGCAGGTACAACACACACTACATGGGGAACTGCAGACTGTAGGTTTACATGAGCGCTTCCATACATAACATAGGAATACACACTCTACATAAGAGTTTACACACTATGCATAGGTTTTGACAGTTTAGAATAGTACTTACACACAACACAAGCATTTATACACTGTGAATTGGTATTTTCACATGAGATGTATGCATTTAAACGTTATAATACTAGGAACGTGTACTACACAAATCTCTGACGAAATCTTTGCGGGAAGAGTTGGACACATCCTGCACACAAGCATCTTGAAATCCTAACGGTTGGAAGTAACGGACCGTTCTATGAGACAGAGCTGATCTGATAATTACAAACTTTTCTCTTAGACAAGGCTTTGTTGTACACAAAGAACCATTCTGTAAGAAACAGGCATGGTGAAAATTACGAACCATTCTGGAAGACAAGACTGTCTTGTAAACTGACTATTTGGCAAGTGCAGTGACGTGTCACACGTGTGTGAAAACATAGGTCAGGTGGCATGACCCAGCGTGACGCTAGTTGTCTTCAAAAGTCTGTTCCCATTTTTTTAGAAGCTCCTCCCACCAGCTGGTGTTGATCAAAAAGTCGGAAGAATTACGAACCCACCGCCCCACTCCCCCACCCCCAAACTCCACAAAGCCCATGTGTGTGCATTCAGTTTTACTGGCATAGATGAAACTAAAGTCGTGAAGCAAATTCACCTAGCAGGCAGAGTTGCGCAGAAGTGAAGTCTGAGTCAGGGTTGGTCCTAGCGAAGACTTATCTTGGCAAAAGTAAAGTAACACAGTTAAGTAAGGTGAAGGATATAGGGGAAAGTTGTCTTTAATTTTGTAATGGCGATGGCAAAGAAAGATGTGACATGAAATGGGGAAGCAGTGTGTGTCAGGGATGGACGTTTGCACGTGTGTGTACTTGGAGCGTGTGCGTGTGGATGAGAGGGTGTGTCTGTGTATGCTTGTATGTCCCAAACACTGGAGCACTCTATGCGATCAGTTTAGAATGATACTTACAGTGTGAATGTGAAATATTGACACAGCAGGCAACAGGGTCTTTCGCCTCCCCTCGTACTCTCTTTCAGGTGCGTGCACACATACACAGACACAAACACCGAGACACAGACGGACAGACACACACACACACACAAATGCACGAACACACACGCACACGCACGCACGGACGCGCACACACATTGCACTTTTAAGACATTACTTCCAATCACCTGTACGCTCAATGTGCGCAACTGAGTGATAGGTATATCAGCGAAATGCAAGGCTAGCAATGCTAGCTTGAACCACCTCGCTCACTCTCGTTAGTGCTGTTTCGTCTAACTGCCAACAAAATCTCCAGAAGATGGCATTAGCTGTGGTTAGCTTAGAAGATGTGGAGCAAAAATAAAGTTTGCGACGGAAGCCAGAAAACACATCAATAAAGTATTTTGTGATGTTGATCATTTCTGCCTTCTTCGTTATTCGCAGGTAATTTCTAGGTTTCATTCCCGCACACGGTGAAAGTGAGTAATACAGATTATTTCTTTGTGCTCTTTGTACTCTCATGGTTTTATCTGCAATAAACACGGACATTTCACTCCGATGAGAGACAGATGATCGAAAGGGAGCGATAACACTGTGCAACATCTGCAGAGAAACCCCAGTGAGGCTCTAGTGCTCTGCAGACTTGCAAGGAGCAGGCAGCCGTTCAGCTTTCGCCAGAGACAAGATCGTGAAATATCTTCTTGCCGCTTCCTCTCAAATTCTAACCCCCTCCACTCCAAGAAAAAAACCCCACCAGCATCAGTAATACACAATAAAAAAATCACCAGCCCCATAAAGGTCTGGTGACTCCGGGGCGAGTAGGAGCAGTGTCAGAAGGCCTGTCTGTCTGTCTGCCTGTCTGTGAGCGATGTCAGAAGGCCTGTCTTCCTGCCAGTCTGTGAGCGATGTCAGAAGGCCTGTCTGTCTGTGAGCGATGTCAGAAGGCCTGTCTGTCTGTGAGCGATGTCAGAAGGCCTGTCTGTCTGTCTATCTGTGAGCGATGTCAAAAGGCCTGTCTGTCTGTCTGTCTGTGAGCGATGTCAAAAGGCCTGTCTGTCTGTCTGTCTGTCTGTGAGCGATGTCAAAAGGCCTGTCTGTCTGTCTGTCTGTGAGCGATGTCAGAAGGCCTGTCTGTCTGTCTCTCTGCCTGTCTTCCTCGCTCTGATCTCCACACCAGACTTCGCCAGCCTTCGCTCCAGGAGGACAATTTAGTTCAGGATCTCATCATCGACACCAGTTGTCTTCTAGCGATCGCGCGTTAGTTGTTTCCGTCTGGAAAGGGACTTACATTCTGTGAGTGGAAGAAGGGGGGGAGGGGGAGGAGGAGGGCGATTAAAAGAACGAGATCGACTTGCCGGAAGTGACGGGTAGTTGGAGAGTTAGGATGAAAGAAACAGCCACCGCTAAGTTATGGGGCTGCGGCAATTTTCAACACAGCTTAAAAGCGATTGCATCTGACCCACCTTCAGCCCCCCCTCCCCCCCAAAAGGACGTGCAGTAGCTGCCTGCACTGTGCCATGACATGAAGCGGTTATGAAAAAAATCCCGAGGTGTGAAGAGGAGATTAGAAGGCGCGTGCGAACAGGAAAATTACGAGACAGACCAACAAAACGAGACAGAAAGACGAATAATACGAAGAAGAAATAGAAGACCTGTTAAAAACTACAGAGACAGCCGGACGTATAAAACTTTGTGCTCAAGAGAGTTTAAGTGACAGAACGAAGCAGAAAAAGTGAAAAGAAAGCAAGCTTGAGCCAATGAAGACATATTTACACTGTCTGAACTGATTTAAACAGCTTAAAACAGGAAGATGGAGCTGAGAGACTGGAAATGCAAATATTCAAGCCACGTGGGAGGGAAATGGGAACAAAAACTATAGACTTGACCTTGAATGTTGGGACTAAGACAACCCTGGACGCGGTCACTAGATCGTTCTGTTAAGTTTGCTTTCTCGTGCGTAGAGCAGCGCCATTTATGCCCTGCATGGGCCTTGTAGCCCGTGTGCCCTGCATGCGCCTTGTAGCCCGTGTGCCCTGCGTGCCCTTGTAGCCCGTGTGCCCTGCATGCGCCTTGTAGCCCGTGTGCCCTGCATGCGCCTTGTAGCCCGTGTGCCCTGCGTGCGCCTTGTAGCCCGTGTGCCCTGCATGCGCCTTGTAGGGCATGTGCCCTGCGTGTCCCTTGTAGCCCGTGTGCCCTGCGTGCCCCTTACGACGAAGCTGACGTGAAGACTGACTACAGTGACCACAACATTGACATGTAGCAGACGTCACCCTCTGAGGAGGGAGGGGACGGGGCTAAGGGTGACTAACGCGTGCCAGTGGCCCTGTTTGCGAGCAAATTCGCGCAAACATTCAACGCACTGTCTTCTCGTGTAGCAACGAGCGGGCGAAGGTTAACCCACAACCCACAACCTGACATCGGGTTGGCTAGCGGTAGCACGTGAGCTGTCGAAGCTCCACTCGACGACTGTGATTGGTTGCCCACTGCCCAAGCCTCGCAAAGCCGGCGACAAAATAGAACAAGGATTGGCCAGCCGCAAGTTTTACGCAGTCGTGTCGAAATTCTAGCAAGAGGTTTGGATAATTGTTGCGCCTATAGCTACAGGAAGATGGCAAGGAGCTCTAAATTTTAACTCAGCGTACGGACAGAAGTAGAGTAAAGGCCTTCTTACACTTGCAATGTTCTCAGCAATATTTACCATATATGGAAGTTGCAATGTTGAGCGAAAATGTTGCAGGGAGGCCTCTCAACATTTTAGGGGATCACACGCCGCGCTATTTTCCAGCAGGGGCTCAAAATGTTGCACCGTGTCAGCCAATCAGAAACAATCCTGCTATTTAGTGCAGTGTGGTCTAGCGCTGGTCGTGATCATGTTAGGCCTTCGATTGATAGTCATCTGGTCAGAAAAAAACGATTTTCCAGTTAATTGATCTCTTGCAGCACCATCCCAGCATATACGAAAACACATCCCCTGACTATTCAAACAGAGATTTAGTACGGGAAGTTCACCCGTCGATTGCGAGATGGCTGGGTCACGAAACTGTCGTGCGACATTCGCAAGAAGCGTCTGCTTTCGGTGGAGGCGTGTGGTGATATTCTTGTAGAAGACACGTACGCGTATGCTCCCAACTGGTTTCGACGAGCAATGCACTGTGGAACCCACATTAGTCTTTTCCATTTTGTTTCTCAGACTGCTGGGCGAAAATAAATGCAGTCGCAGAAGCTGCAGAATAAATTGTTCGTGATCATCCATAGTGTTACCATTGTCAGCCCCTAGAGCGAACACGTGATGATCATGTGACGATCTGGCGGGTAAAATATTGCAGGTGTCTCGCGCCCGTGTACGGAGAATGCTCGGAAAATGTTTTCGCTCAACGTTGAGAGCATTGCAAGTGTAGGAAGGGCTTAACATAAATCTAGTGTTTAAAGGGACAGGAATGAGCTGTGAGAAATACAAAAGAAAATCTGTGGAAAGCTGAAGGCCTGAACACGTAGGTCGAAAACCGGTTTTCACGACCTGCCGTCGAACTGTTCTCATCTCAGCGCAAAGCTTGAGGAGAAAAATTAAAGTGTTTTGACAGATGAATCGCTTGGTGCGCAAGGGAATGGCAGTGACAGGGGCAGAGGACAGGATGAGATCGGAGACTCATGGCACTAGGTGAAAGTCTTGTGCTGCCGCTAAGTCTTAATAAAGCCTACGGGCTGGCGAACAGCTGTCCGACAGCCTGCCAAATTTAAAGAGCCAAGCCTATTCCAGACACAGCGCCTGTACATTACCAGGGGGCCAGGTTGTATCGCAGTGGGTGGGGTGAGGGCTGACGCCATAATGGCAAGAACTACAGCACCCCATCCTGCCTTCAGTTAGTGGTACCCGATACCCTGAGCCTGGTTTCGGGAAGGGGTGGGTGGGACTTTCTCTCACCAATTTCGTTTTTTTGGGAGGTTGTAGGGGTGGGACACAGATCCATAATAGTGTGTGTGTGGGGGGTGGGTGGGGGTGTTGATAGGTGAGAGGTTTACGACTGTTTTTGAGAGGTACTGAAATTGCGAAAACGGTAGTTGCCGCGATATAGGTTAATACATGGAATGTTTGCGTTTTACTGCTCAGCAGACACGACAAGATGCTTTCGATTCCTAAATGGTTTGGGGCATAGTTTGTAATGGCAGGAATAAAATGCACAGACAAAAATCTGTGTAAATGCCATCGCCTCAGGATCCCGTGACGTTTTAACAGACTGCAGGACTGTGTTTGGTGCATGTCACGTGATTAGGTATTGCAGCAAACGAGGAACTCTCTGGGGGGGGGGGTCAAATTCTTGTTGTGCAGAGCCGAGACCTCCAAAGAACATGTTCCTTTCTCATACCGGAGAATGACTAGAAAATAAAGACGTTAACTCTTTCTCTGCAGGTACCTTCAGTCTGACGGATGCCAACAGTGGAGTGAGTTGCTCTCAGCTATTCAGGCACACCCCTTATGCCTATCTTAGTATTTAAATCGGTCATGTATGAAAACGGTCAACAAAAAGTTACAAAGCCCAGAGATGAAAAGGCGTTGATAACGTTATATGAAAATGCGTTTACGCACATATACCTGTTGTTCCTATTTCAATGTGTATATTCCGGCAAGATATACAGTTGTTTTGTCTTTGTCTAAATTCATGTTTTCACTCTGTACGAAAACGCGTGAAGGACGTTGAAGGACAGCGAAGAGAAGGTCGGAGGAAGAATCCTTCAGTAACGACAGTGTCCTGAGCGTGACAGAGCGGAGGGCTGTCTGCTTGTCCCGAAACACGCAGCGTCCATTTCCTTCCGGGGAGAATCCCCCTTCGCACGAGGCGTTGAAACGAAGCGTGAAGAGATTTCACTCGGGGAACCCTTCATTTACCCGCATGATTCGCTCCATCTCGCAGACTTCATTTAATTCCGAGAACACGCAGGCTCCTTTTAACAGACTGTTACTTCCTGGAGGTCAAGGTCTATCTGTCTTGGCAGTGAATAAATAGCCGGAAATTAGGAACGTAGCAGTCTGTAAAAACCGGAAATTAGGCGACACGACAGTGTATAAATAACCTGAAATGAAAGATGCTGCAGTGTGTAAATAACCTTAAATGAAAAATGCGGCAGTGTATAAATAATCTGAAATGACGTGACGTAGCCACAAGGAGAGAGCGCTAGGCTGTACAGAAAGACAATTTCGTTATTTCCCTCCGATCTTAAGCAACAGGCGAACAACCAGTTAGATGATTAGAGACACTTACAATTACAATGTGGTAGTAAAACAGCAGTAGACTGCAAATGGGTGTCGACAGAAAAATATAGAACTAGACCCTCTTCGTCTTGGCAAGAATAAAGCAAAATACGAAAGCAGCTGCAGGCGCCAGGCACAAGTCTTGCTACTAACAGGAATCACACGAAGTACGTAGAGGGAGAGGCTGGTTAATTTTCCTATCGGATTTCACGTCCGTTGGACAGCAGCGCCTTTGTGTGCCCTATCATTTATTTTCCGGGCAGCACCGATAACTCCTGTTCTGATGAGCCGATAACTTCCGGCATATCAAAACGAGAGGAATACAGCCTCTCACCTTACTGATCCCTTAATTCTTGAGGGTGGGAGGGAGTGGAGGCCTGTCGAGGTCAGACAGCGCGCGCGATGTGTTTCGTTGGCATCAACTTAAGGGATAAATCTGTCCGTCCAGCCAGCCAGCTTATTACTAATCCGGCTGCCATCTTTTATCACGATGTATTTCACAGAGGCACAGACAAGGGGCGGTAACCGCAGACTTGATCAGGACAACGCGCACGAAATATCTCGCTGAAGATTCGCAAACTTGACTTACTATTCGTCCTTTTTTCCTTCCATCCTTTCAATTAAAGAAGAAACAAAGCAGTCAGTTGTTCAGTCTAAAAAGTGTATGTGTGCGCGTGCATGTCTAGGGTTGTGCGTTCGCTTGAATACGGGTGTGTCTGTGCGTTCGGATGCGCGTGTTGACATGCCCTGTAGGCCGGCTTAATGGTTTCCTCTCCAAATGTTGAGTGTTTTGACGCTGTTCCTCCTTATTTAGTTTGTGATATCAGGCATCTAGCGGGCCTCATAAACCCTCAGAACACGTTCGCAGTCTGGCCCGCGACAACTGTAAATTCCGCTCGCACGGCGGCGTCACAGCAGTTGGTGTGGAAGCCAAGTCTACGATCAGAACGCCAGTCATTCTCCCTAGTTCTCCGCCATTTTATGAGACAGAGTGCGCTCCCTTGCTGTGACCGACTCCCAATTAGTGTCCGCCATTCTGGCAGCAGCTTATTGGGCTTGTCGTGAGACTGCATTCCTCCCCATCCCCTGTCCCCACCCCTCCCCCGAAGCCTCGAGCATGCGTAGACGCCCGGGTTTCGCTGGTTTTCTGGGTTCCGGCGGGTATCACCGTAAGGGAGCCTGTGATTTTGTGTGCGTGTGTGTGCGTGTGTGGGGGTGTTCTTCAGTCAGCGCCTGCATTACTGCTACAAAAACATCAAGGCAACTGATGCCAGTATCGACACATCGATACCCCCTTCCTCCTTCCCCCCAAAAATGTCACGGGAGTGCAAGAAAAGGAGTGGGAAGTGTAACCATAACAGTTGCCACCGCTGAAATGAGTAGCCTGGTGTTGTCTCAGTGGCACGACACATACACAGAACACACTGGAGACACTTCCGCCATAATCTGCCTTACTGGCGGACTGCCAGCACTTTCCAGCCTGATCGATTCCTTCTCCTCATCGCGATCAGCATCGTACTCCTAATCATTGTTATCGTTAACACAGCCCTGTTCTCTTTGTTTCTCCTGTCGCCGTCATCACGACATTCGTCGTCACGATGACATCACAGTGCTCTCCTTGCCTCCTTCCTCTTCTTCTTCGCTGACGTCTTCACAATATTCGTCTTCATGACGTCATTGCTACGGTTGCAGTCGTTCACCTTTCAAATTTTCAAGCAGAAAGAACATCGGAGCAGCGGACTAAAGCGTTTCATAACTGAACAAACCTGCGTCTTCCGTGGCAACATGTTCGCTAATAAACAGTCGGTTTATAAAGGCCCTAACGAGAAAGGGAGTCGAAGGCCAATAGTTGTATATCGGATCAATAGTTGTATATCGGATCAATAGTTGTATATCCGATCAATAGTTGTTTATCCGATCAATAGTTGCACATCGGATCAATAAGTGTATATCGGATCAATAGTTGTATACCCGATCAATAGTTGTATATTGATCAATAGTTGTATATCGGATCAATAGTTGTATATCGGATCAATAGTTGTATACCCGATCAATAGTTGTATATTGATCAATAGTTGTATATCGGATCAATAGTTGTATATCGGATCAATAGTTGTATATCCGATCAATAGTTGTATATCCGATCAATAGTTGTTTATCAGATCAATAGTTGTTTATCAGATCAATAAGTGTATATCGGATCAATAGTTGTATACCCGATCAATAGTTGTATATTGATCAATAGTTGTATATCGGATCAATAGTTGTATACCCGATCAAAAGTTGTATATCGGATCAATAGTTGTATATCTGATCAATAGTTGTATATCCGATCAATAGTTGTATATTGATCAATAGTTGTATATCGGATCAATAGTTGTATATCCGATCAATAGTTGTATATCAGATCAATAGTTGTATATCAGATCAAGTTATTTACTGTTCTACGTTCGTCTCGTCGTTTTCTTCATCTTACTTAATACATAACACATTATGTCAAGTCGTGTGATCACATCTACATGTCACAAACTCAGTACGTATATACTCGTGAAGTCTGAAGAAACCTCTCTCTTGTTGCACGTATTGAAGCGATCATTTTCGAAGCAGATGTCTAACAGCAGAAATCCGACAGGTAAAATAAACCTGGGAGGGCAGTGTCGGCTGTCTCGTGATTTTCAAACACTTTGCGATATTTTCCACCTGAGGCAGACCGTCCTGCACGAACTAGTAAACCACAGGTGAGTCTGCACGAGCATCGAGCGCGGTGTGGTCTGGCTTTCGTTTCCGGACGTGGAAGTATGTAAACAATCCGGTGCCAGACCCCTCTGGCGCCGCCTTGTAGGTTTAGCAAGAAAGCGAGGAACCGGTTTTTCATTAACCCGGAAAACGTTTTAACAAATTTATTACATAAGAATCTTTCTTCGTCATTACATGTCGTGATGTAGTCTGACTGAACGGTAGCAGAACTGGCGCCTTTGTGGGTGTAAGTCTGTGAAACTTTGTGGGTGCCAGATTGAAAAAGATTTGTGGGTGTAAGTGTGAAACTTTGTGGGTACCAGACTGAAAAAGATTTGTGGGTGTAAGTCTGTGAAACTTTGTGGGTGCCAGACTGAAAAAGATTTGTGGGTGTAAGTGTGAAACTTTGTGGGTGTAAGACTGAAAAAGGTGTGTGGGTGTAAGTGTGAAACTTTGTGGGTGTAAGACTGAAAAAGGTGTGTGGGTGTAAGTGTGAAACTTTGTGGGTGTAAGACTGAAAAAGGTGTGTGGGCGTAAGTGTGAAACTTTGTGGGTGCAAGATTGAAAAAGGTGTGTGGGTGTAAGTCTGTGATACTTTGTGGGTGCCAGACTGAAAAAGGCGTGTGGGTGTAAGTGTGAAACTTTGTGGGTGTAAGGCTTTGGAAAGATTATGTAAGACAGAGAGGAGGGAGAAGGGCAGAGAGGACAGCAGACACAAAACTGCGTGGTCAGTTGTGCTCAGTGCTGTCAACACAAAGACACACGCACGCTCGCAAACACCAAGGGAGTGAGAGAGGGGGAGGACATGAGGGTGGGGGCAGTTTTGTTTGTTTTGACGGCGTTATCCTCTTTAAAATCCATCCTTCAGAGCTCTGACAGTAATGTTCAAAGAAAACATATGGCGTCTCACTGGAGCCACATTCCTTTCGACATCAATCCTTGTCGAATGTCGAGCCGTACACGCCTCGTTTAGAAAGAAAGTCGGAGGCCCACCGGGCCCCAGAATTAATTACAGAGTCACTTTCCCTCCCCCCGAGATGACAGCTCAGCATTTCCGTTTCAACCCCGCCTCCCAACCTCGCACTCCTCCTGATGTTGTTTGTTCGTAAAATAAAATAAAAAAAAGCTACACGTGTTTTAAGGAGGTAAGGGAGATTACTCATTCGAGGAAAGGAAAGAGGTTTGTCTTTAATAGGACAGCCCGTGCATTTTCAAGGTTCCTCGCTAAATAACTCAACATTTCACGTGGTTTCAGTCAAAGGCTGTCATGAAACATAACTCATCTTGAAAGTCAGTTAGCTCTTTATTCCGCTTAAAGTAGGAAGTACCTCTGTACAGTGCTATGAGAGAGAGGATCCGTTCCTTCGTATATCATCACGTGTCATGGAATGTCGGTAACATTTATTTTGTATAACACATGCTATCAGTGTGTTTACGCAGAACAGGAATGAAAGTTTGCCATGAATAAAAGCCATACTTCCTTTTTCCTTAAACACTTATAGGCCATCCCGAAGCAAAGGAAAGGGGACTGACTTTATCGTCTTTCTTGTTTCTAATGGTAGCTTACATCCTTTCTCCACTGGTTGCTATAGTGAAACGCCAGATGCTATTTTAAAATGCCGTCCAATTTATTTTCACTCTGAACGATACATTTCATAGAAATAGATTTTGTTTCTGTTGTTAGCCATAGCGCCGAAGCTGAGCACAGGTTATAGAGTTTAACAAGCTTCGACAAAATCTAATAACACCCCATCCCCTCAACAAAAAAAAAAAGTTAGTAAAACCTTTCCTAAAAAAGATTTCGTTTGGTTTTTATGGAGAGATTTCCAACACATGTTCTGTACAACAAAGTTGTAGCGATTTTTGTCTCTGCTTGGAAGACAATTCTGACGAAATTATTAAACTCATTATTCGTTGTTTTCAGGCTGGTTGAGTACGGCATTTATTTTGATTTTGTATAACAGCACGACACAGGTGAAAGCCGTTACAAACTGTATAGCAGTTGCAAGATGCGGTGAGATTGACTATTTATGGAGTTGCACAGTGAAGCTTTGTTCTAAACTTGTTTAGCGCCCAGTGAACACAGGGCACAGTGATACTGGCTCGGTTGATGACCTGGTCGTTGATGTGGAGAATTATAATGATGCTGATTAATGAAGATACTATTTTAGATGCATTTTCTTGACTTCAGGTTCAGCAAAATTCACCTTCTAATCTAAACAATGGGGTGGTCTAAACCACCTAGCCCTTCCGCCATGTCAAACTCGATCAGCTGATGACAAGATTAGGAATGGCGAGGAACGTGGAGACTTTGACCTCAAAGTAATCACATGTATCACCTCGTTCCCAGAATTCCAAGCTCAGAAACATATATGGCTGCAAATACCCAAGCCCTTGGCGAATGACGTCGGTTGGTACTTTAAAGAGCCACAGGCCCAGCAAATCCCGACATCCCTTACTGCGTTCTGTTCCCCAAATCTGATTAGACTTGGCCGTCTGTCTCCCAAACACGGAAACAAAGGAAAGACACTCCTGTCGATTCCTATTAAAACAACCAGCTGAGTAGCATTCAGTCTGCAACACATGGGCGTAAGATATGTATGAGAGCAGTAGGACTGGTGAGTGTGTCTAGATGCACGTCAGTCCGGTATGGCTATTTTCCCTTCTCTGTGTGTAACGTTTTTGTTAAGTAACCCAGTCGGTCGGTTGGACCAGTGGGCAAGGGTGAGGGGGTTGTGTGTGTGGCGGTGGGTGTATAGGATGGCTAAGCTTTAGGCCTGTGTTGCATTTCTCTGGTTGCATATAAGCTTTTCGAAAAGCCGCGTGTGCTTTACGGACAGTATTACATGTGGAGAGGAGACACGCCTCCTCATGCAACCTGGCCCAGAAGTCAAGTAGACAAGCCGTAGCGTGTGACAGAGGTAGAGAGACAGCACCACTGAAGCCCGAAATAATAATTAAAAAACCCTTGCAGGATCCATTTCACGACAGGATATCTGACTGAACGGATAAGACACCTTGGCCAGTTAATAGTTAGCCGCACTGTCTGTTCACCAGGTCTGCTCACAACATACAATACTTCGTCAGCGAAAGCCACCATCCGCCATCTTGTCTTGTGGTTCCTTGCTGCCACGTTGCACGTGCGGGGATTGAAGGCTACAGGGATAGACTCTGTAAACACACACACACACGCACGCACGTTGCATTGCAACCTGCTCTCTTCTCGCATGCCCCAGTAGCCTCCCCTTACTTCATTGTATTGGTTGCTAGAAATCTCTCGATGACTAATGGAGGAAATCCCTGTTGCACAACTCGACCGAATGACTAGCTTTATCAGCTGGACCATTTTAATCATCCATATGATATGCTAAGTATTTCAAAAAACGACAGCTCTGTCTCATCAAATAACCCTTTTCGTGACCTCTGGTTACACCTTCCACCCCAGAAACACCCCAGTAAATTCCCCCTCCTCTCATCCCCCTGCTCCCCAGCAGCCCACTTCCTGTGGGATTTTCACGACTTGCTGGACTCAATATCATGTCGTTCACGCCTGATAATCTCGTACCTGGGCAGCCCTCGCTGAGTGGCGCCACCTGGCGATTCTTCGTGTGGATCACGGAAGTCTTGTTCACTGTGCGGCGATCCCAGCATCAACAAGGCCGCCACGAGCTGCGGTTCCTTACTTTAGACTTTCTGCTTTGAGAAGTTCATGCTGAAAAAATTGACTGAAGAAGTCTATCCTAACAACAAGGTTGACTATAAAGTGTGTAGGGGCCTGACTTCTGAAACTGTGTGGGCAGTCAGTGCAGTCACTTTGCCTTGGGGTCTGTGAGCCTTCCACTGTACTGTCAAAGGTTAGCTTGTGGTTTGTACAATTCTATATTGTTTTCTAACAATTAATGCCGAGGAAGTTTTAAATGAATACATCCTGGCGCGGTCACTGGAAAGTATAAACAAAATAACTGTATAAATTTTTCAATCATCATATTCCTTTCAGTTATTATTATTATTTTAACTGAAAATATGACATTTTTATTAAACGGATACCCTGTGCATGCAGGCACCATTTACTATATAAAAATATGTCCAGTAATAAGAACAACCAACTTAGTTTTTCGTGAAACGACCTGTGATAATATATCTCCACACTCCATCTAAATATAATTAACAGACGTTAGAAGGATCCTAAAAACAATGTATTCCTCGTTAACGTTCAGACGTAGATAGAATTCAGACGACGTCCGCTAGATTTGGACACCGAGCCTTATTCTGTCCATCTGGTCTCTTGGTTTACCAAACAAGTGTTTTTGCAATAAACATATCAAAGGTTTATCGGATCATAAAAAAAGTTTTACAAGAAATAAATGTGGGCGAACCAAGGACTCCTAACGCAGCTAACTAGCAGGTGTCTACCTGTAATCACGTAGGTTGACATTCAGTTGCGCAGTGTCACTGATAAGACACGGTGTGTCGCATGAATAGGTGTCGCTCGTTGTCGGGGGAAGTCGTTAGTTCAGTGTGGGGGCTGGTGGTGGGGGAATATCCAGATAATTGCTATCGCAAACTGGGCGGCAGGGGCACGAAACTCCTCGGTGTTGGATGATAAATGGTCTTGGCTACGCACTGAGCGCGAGTTATCTCCCTGTACATCCCTCGTCTGGTGCTGGCTGGGAAACCTATAAAACTAAAATATTAGATTGTGAATATTTAGACAGTAATTCCCCCCCCCCCCCAAAAAAAACCTTTCCTGTAGGGCTACCATTAATTGAAATGGTATCCTGTGTTGAAAACTCAGAGATGAGTCAGTGATTGTTTAATAGTCCTGAAGGGGGAAATAGCTAAATCTAGAATAGCTAAATCTAGAATAGCTAAATCTTGTTTGAACATTTCCTCCATCTTATGTGTGTGTATAAAAGTGTGCGAGGGACCGAGTGAATGACTTTGACGATCGCGCACTGGCAGAAAGTTGGAGAGGCTAGAGGAGGAAGGGAGGTTTAGGGAGGGGCGGAGAGAAAGATTTGTGCATGGAACGTGTGATTTGTCCGATATATTTGTCGATGATAAGCCCCCAGACACCGGCATCGCCACCAAAACCTCGGCCGTGACTTGAAGAGACGGATGGCCGAGCAGCTGAACTGTGTCTGTTTCCATGGTTTCCAGCGCCGGCCAAAGCTCGATCTGTTTGTGTCAATCTTGTCTGGCAGCCATTTATTAGTGGAACCGCAAGGCTGGGAGTGTTTACCGTTGGATGGCGTGGAAAGTGAACTCTGGGTTATCGGGAGGGGGGGAGAGGGAGAAGACAGAGAGAGAGAGAGAGAGAAAACGAGAAGACAGCGTAAAAGAAGAGAAAGAGGACAGCTAGAGGAGGGACAGAACAGAAAACACAGTAGGGAAGAGAGGAAGAGAGAGAGAGAGAGAGAGGAAAAAGGGAGCGAGGCTTGACGGATGAATATAATAATTATTGAATCAATCATCAAGGGAATTTTTCCCCCGCGTCCGTGAAACTGGACTGGGATGTGCCCAAAGTAAATATTTGGCAGGAGCTGACGGCTGCAGCATAACACAGCACAAGATGATGGGCACGGACCGTCCGGCGAATGGCGGAACGGCAACGCCGGCAGACGGCAAGATTCACTGGAAAACTCAAAGAAAATACGGCTTCCATTAGGTGTTGGAGCCACGATATCTCTCC
>SMGT01008032.1:79893-91734 GCA_004794575.1 Lanistes nyassanus | reverse complement strand
TGGGATGTGCCCAAAGTAAATATTTGGCAGGAGCTGACGGCTGCAGCATAACACAGCACAAGATGATGGGCACGGACGGTCCGGCGAATGGCGGAACGGCAACGCCGGCAGACGGCAAGATTCACTGGAAAACTCAAAGAAAATACGGCTTCCATTAGGTGTTGGAGCCACGATATCTCTCCCCCTCCCCCCCCCAAAAAAAAAACGCAGCAAAGGATAAGACTAGGCTAATTAAGCTTGGATGGTGAACTAATCTGGGTAGCCTGTCGTAAATAAATAATATTTTCCAGCTTGATGGCGTGATGTTGGTATGAAAGTTTCCATGTTTTGACTTGTAAAGTCACTGGAATGGGAAATCAAGCAAGCGTTTATTTTTTTAGAAAGGAACCATGCACTCCAAGCAGCTCATGTATCATATGTTATAAGGATGAACTCTGCAGCGTGGAACAGCCCACAGACTTAAAATAGCAACAGTTGTCGGATACCAAAAAACGGAACTCATGCACATGACTTCTCGCAGGCTTTAAAAATGTGCATTTATGACTGGGCAGGCGTTTCATTCACCTGCCATTCTTGTTGTGGAACTGTTACGAACAGCTAATTGACAGGAAAATTTCAAGAATGCAACAACTTACTGTGAAAATTAAGTAAAAGATTTTTTTATCGAGTGATATTTCTATTAATAAAGAACAAATGAGGACAGAGCGCTTAAATTATCGAAAGATAACTCCAACATAGGTACTGGCAGCGCTATACATAGCCGTATGCAGACGCACGTGGCCAAGGGAGCTTACCGTACCCAAACACGTAGCAAAGAGAGGGCCGAAAGAAAGGATATTTTCGAGGATCTGCCAAGTTCCTTTCTTCTTGGCTACGTGTTTGGGTACGGTAAGCTCCCTTGGTCACGTGCGTCTGGATAGGTTATGTTGAGCGCTGATATTTCTATGCTCATTTATTTGTTTACAAGTGTAATTCTTTTCATAGTTCATTTGGTGTCTTGCTTTATGCCGTTTGGAGAAGCTTGGTTTTGCAAGAAATATTTGGATTTTGATAATTACGTGGAAATTCCGTTTTCTTTTCGTCGGCATTCTTTGTTACGTGAAAAAATGGATCCCATATTCAACCACATGAACCTCTACGTTGGCGCAAAAACAAACAAAAAAAAATGCATTTTGTACAGCCCTGGGCCTATAGTGTGTCAAAAATATTGTAATCAGAATATGTCGTCGTCATTTCTTCTGCTGTTTCCTTGTCTTCCCAGTCAGACGTCCCCTTAGTTGCTCGAGATAACCGCTATATTCGTTTTACACATGCCACATGACATGTCTTGCCTGCAGGCGAAAAAGCAATAAATGCGCATTGTAATATTTAAATTTCGTCATTGTCGACCCTATTCTCGATAACATAAATAATAAATAATACTTGTAGGCTTAATTTTATCAGCTCTATAAGAATTTAATGAGACTAAGTATAAAGAATGTATTATATTTCCCGCTGGAGTCAGCAGTACCTCCGCACTTGTTCTGCCCCCTGTTATTTTAGTGCTGGTCGCCTCTAGGGAACACCGTCAGCTCAGGCTGTGTACGTCCTCTGGCGATCTTCAGGTCAATTGAGTGATTTGCAGAGTATAATCAATCAAGAACAAATGAGGACAGAGCGCTATAAATCGTCAAACGACAACCCCAACAATGTACTGGCAGCGCTAGACACAACCGTATGCTGACGTATGCAATCAAGGGAGCCTACCGTACCCAAAAACGTAGCAAAGAGAGAGTCGAAAGTAAGGAACATGGCAGATCTTCCAAAAAGATCTGCCATCCCTTTCTTTTAAACGACCCTAGTCTTCACACGGCTAGACCCTGGTGTACCACGTGTGCATACAGCTCTTTTTGAAGATCTGCCACGTTCCTTACTTTCGACTCTCTCTCTTTGCTACGTGTTTGGGTACGGTAGGCTCCCTTGATTGCATACGTCAGCATACGTATGGGGCTGTTGATTTGCAGAGGTCATGCCACGCAGCTGTCACACTTGCTGTATGTTCTGTGCTGCAGTTAGTGCACCCTACGTACGTACATAGAATTTCAACTTTTTCACTTCACGTAGGTTCCGTCCTTTATATGCTGGCCACAATTTTAGCTTCTAAAATGGCGCAGTCCCACTTCAACATAAACATTAAGGGATTTTCTTATAAGTTGGAGATACTCCAGTAACAGAAGGGCTCGTGCAAAGGCAGAGAAAGGAGACACGTAAAACTTTACACGATGTCGACTGTTCGAGGCTGGGGGTGCGGGGTGCGGGGTAGGAGATTGCGGCAGGTGCGTGGGAGGACTTGCAGCCTGGCTATGTGTGTGCCTCTTGCCAGGAACTATATACACACGACTCCCAGCTTTCATACAATCGCCGCACGGGAGGATCTGTCTCCGGGGGTGCAACACGCTCTGACATTACGTCATAAACTCTTTCTTCTTTCCTGCCTTCTCCCGTCTGCTTTTTCTTATTTCCATCCATCCCTTTCTTTCCTTTCTTTTTCTTCCTTCTATCTACACTTCTGTTCCTTATTTTCGCCGTTCTTTTGTTATTCCTTTATTCCTACTGTCCTCCTTCCCTTCCAAGAGTGTACACAGAGCGACACACAGCAGCCAAAATAATAATAATAATAATAGTAATAAAAGACAGTCTCAAGAAAAGACAACTCGGGCAAAACAGGATCAGACCACTTGCGCCTCGGACAGGAAAAGACAACTCGCGTCACTCCGTTCAGGAGAGCGCTCTCTGTGAGAAAGTCGAAGCGGCACAATGGCATTGCACACAGGCTTGGAAACTTCACGCATGACGTCAGCTTTTCCCCAATGTCAGACAATTTGTTTACCTAACATGTGTCAGAGCATGTGTCATGGCAAATGTCGTGTGCCTTGTGGGCGTGCAGCAGGTAGTAACACCGGGGGCAGTGCAGCGAGAAATCTGAACACAGACATCACTCTGACTCCCTGTGCCGTGACGTGAAAACGTACAGTCCTGTAGGTTTTGTAACCACAAGAGGTCATGAAGTACGTTTTGCTTTCTGAATAAAACCTCACATTTGCCTGTATTGCAAAATTCAGACGCTGCCGTCCGGGAACCCAAGTGTTAAACGCACGTCATCAAACAATCAGACCGGCGTGCTGTGCTCACACTTTGTCTGCTTCTGACATATCTGCTAGCTGTGTGGTGGGGCAGGCTGGCCGCCGTTGTACAGCCGCAATTATTTGCGCGGACTAAAACAAGCGAGCGTGCGAACAGGAGGAGGCAAACCCTGCCGACCTTTCCTGGCGCGCTGTCATCTCAAGACATCGTCGCTGTGACTAATTAATGGCTTTTCTCTCTTCCGGCGTCCAGCAGCAGTTACCTTAAAAACTGAGATTGTTAGGAACTGTGATTGTCAGACTAACAACTGAGATTGTTAGGAACAGTGATTGTCAGACTAACAACTGAGATTGTTAGGAACAGTGATTGTCAGACTAACAACTGAGATTGTTAGGAACTGTGATTGTCAGACTAACAACTGAGATTGTTAGGAACTGTGATTGTCAGACTAACAACTGAGATTGTTAGGAACTGTGATTGTCAAACTAACAACTGAGATTGTTAGGTGGACGACCGTGATTATAAGTCTAACAACCGAGACGTTATTAGCAACGGCCCTGATTGTTAGGTCACCAACTGTGATTAACTAACAATTGGGATTGTTAGGCTAACAACTAGGCTGATTATTGGTTGGTTATTGGTTGCCTAACGTCCCGCCGCGGTCAGAGTGCGTATCAGGACGACAGGGTAGCAACTAGAATAGTTCGGTGAACAGCTGCAGTCGGAAGGTGAAGTAGTCCGACTGTTAGGCGAAACGCTGTGATTGTTAAGCTTATGACGGATATTGTTTAAAACAGGCGGTTTTCGAGTTGTGTGGCTGTGCCGGTCAAAACTCGGAACAACAACACCCCCCCCCAGATGTGGGTAAACAAACAGCTTTCTCTCTTTCGCTCTTCCCGTCTTCTCGCTTATTCACTTTCGTCTGTTGTTTAATCAGATCTTCACTTAACCTGTTGTTACAACAATTATAAGTTTTACAAAGCCTTCTTTTACTCTTGTGTCCATTAGCTGATAATTATAATGGAGGGCTGTGTTTGTGAAAGTGTGGCGTCCCGTGCTGCCACAATCTATCTTCTGCCATGCTAACCACAGCAACTCTCCCTTTTCGCGCCACATAACGATCTGCAAAAACAAAAATTCGTACTGAATCGCCCTACACGTCTTGTTCTCTTGTTCTTCCAGTTACTTACCTTCTATGTACCTCTGATACCCACTACTCAAGTTAGCAGGAAGAGACAGAATATTCATCCCCTCCTCCCCACTCCCCTCCCACACGCTCAGGCCGTTCATCGCATACATATTTTCACACACACACACACCTCGCTGTCCAGATGACCAGGTTCACTGGTTGTGGAACACAGCAATCTGCAGACAGCTGCTGGATGTCTGTAACAGCTGGTGGAACTGGTGGACAGCTGGTGGAACTGGTGGACAGCTGGTGGAACTCCTCAGTTTTCTCAGCGTCATGGACGGACGGGGCGGGGGATGAACAGCCCGTAACAGGGTTTTACGCGCGCGGCTATTGCAAATACAGAGGGTCGTTGGTTCGGATCCCTCTGCATCTGTTTACAGGACTGGGTTTTTAGGGTTTCTCTCCTTCTTTATCCCCTATCACCCTTCACCATCCGGTCCCTTCCTTCCCCCCGTCATGATGGAGCATTTGCTGACTTGCACCACAGCAAATAACCATGGAACCACTGTCGTGGCCTCTAGCCGCCACAGACAAATACGAAGTGGCAGAATACAAAGTGTCTTAATACAATCTGACCTATCTGCTTAAAATGGCTCTGTAATCTGCTGCCATATTTTAAAAATATCTCCAAGACATTTGTGTACGACTGTGGTACTGTGGTGAGGAACTTTAAAAGATTTATGAAGTCTGATGTTTGGAATAGGCTGGTTGTCCTCAGCATTCGTGTTGTGACCGACAGTTCTAGGTGAAGGACGGCAGGCAAAGTGAACAGAATAAACACCTCGGCATATTTCTCCCATCATGACGGCCCCGCTTGCTGCCAGCGATATGAAATATTTCCGCACTTAAACAGGAGGCGGCTGTGTGGTGACCCGCTGGAGGTTACAGGAGAACAGGCAGCAACGTGGACCTGGAATCAAAGCCAGCTGTAGCGCAGCGCCCCCTGGAAAGGAGTTTTTTCATCAGCTGTGACTGGGAAGCCGAGGAAGGCTGTCGAATGGTCGCACGTGCAAGTTCCCTGTCTTTAAACGGTGTAAAAGGATGAGGATATAAAGAAGGAAGGAAGGAGGGAAGGAATGAACGAATGAAAGAACGAGAACAAATAAGAAAGGAAGAAAGTAAGGACAGACAGACAGAAAAGAAAGGATAAAAGGGAAATACCTAAATAAATCCACAAAGAGTGGGGGGGTGGTTGAAAATCGAAAGGTGGAAAAGGAGGGTGGGGGAAAAGAGAAAGGAGCAGGTAAAGGGCGAGAGATAAGCGAAGGGAAGTGGAAAATGGGGGGGGGGGAGACTGTGCACGGGCAGTTGGAATATGGGGATACTGGGACGAGGGAACAGGAGGTGGGAGAGTAATTTCCTCCACACACACAGATAATAAATACTGACAGGGACTCTGGATTATGAATGAATAGCTCAGGGTTACTTCCCCTAAGTCATGTTCTTTTTCTATCACAGAAATACTAAAGGTAAGGCAAGAAAAAAATTCAAATAAAGAACTAAGAACAGAAAATGTGGAATACAGCAAGTGCTTCCCTTCTGGGTAACACTCGTGTCTAAAGCGATGTTATCTACCTTTTCCTTTGGCACCTGTCGCTTAGTTCAAAGACTAAAGCAATTTAACCAAAAAAAAAAACCAAAAAAAAACCAAACAAACGAAAAAGCTTGCCGCCCCCTCCCCCCAGACATCTTCCAGTAAAAGAAGTTCATCCGTAAAAAATGTTGTCCACGACGTTCTGTGCCTTCTCTATCAGACGTGAACAGCTGTGAACAGCAGCACCCCGTCCCACACTGAACGCCGTTCACTTCCCGACAAACGCACTCAGCTTTTCTTAACGGCAGGAACCATAGCTTATTCCCTTCTGCTCTGATCAAGACGTCAGAAGCCATTTTCCACAGACCACAGGGTCGGTCCCTGCTGCACGCGGACAGACCGGGTCACGCGGCAGACAGGGGCGAGAGATTGGGGAGGTGATGCAGCAGGAGAAATATTGCTTCGATGCCTTATCGCCTTGTCTAATGGCGGGCAGGTGTGCCAATTTGTTTGGACTGGTGATGCTTGTCACTTGTAACGCAGGAGCTAAAAACATTTACACGTCGGGGGCCTTGGGCTGGGAGGCTGAGTAGCTGAATAGGTGGGTGGATAGATGGAAGGACAACACGGGTGAAACAACTGGCGCATGCCTAGCGAGGTAAATGAAGTCACAACAAGAGTTGACAAGTGTGATGTGACTTGGAAACGTCTTGCAAACGTCGTCATTGAAAATCACGAAAAATCTCAACACGTTCCGTCTTGATGACAACAGCAGCGACTACAACAATTAAAGTACTGCCATTCATTGTATACTGTTACCTCTCGTCTGCTGGTGCTGCTGCATGCCAGAGGTGTACTTGTCTGATGTCAGAGTTTTCATTGTCTTTTACGTCTCTTTCCCGGCGGTCCGATGTAGTCGAGTCCAAGTGCCAGGAGTCAGGCGGTGTCTGGATAAGTCTCTGGGCCTAAGGCACGCCTCACACTGGTTAGTTCCAGCGGAAACAGAGGGGAGAAAAACTAATCCAAGTGTTGCACCCCCCCCCTTAGATTTTTCTTAAACGTTCCCCTTAACAAGACTGCAGCAAGAACCCGCACAAACATTTCATCTCTAGCGACTAAATAGTATCACATTTTCGTTGCAATTGTACTAAATTACAAAAATACCGGTTAAATACTCCTTAGCTGAGCAGTGTGAGACGCGATACTTGTTATTCTTAATCATCCAATCGAATGTGCGTGCTGCTTCGCCCAACTTGTCACTGTGTGAAGTCCTGAGGCTTGGAAAGGCTTCTGACCAGTCAGCTTAGCCCTGTATCCTCTCCGCGGGCGAAGAAGTTTATTAAACAATAGCAAACGGTTAAACGCGTTTATTTACACTTCCCCTCTTTGGGCCCGACTGTCAGATGCCCGTTGGGGTTTGTTCCGGCGGAAGTGGAGATGCACCTTGATGTGGGTGCGCAGTCACTCTGACAAGGGGCAGGTGCAGAGAACGTTCTGTGTGACGCATTTGCAGGGGCTGGGGAGGGTAGATGGCGGCAGTGTGTGGTCCTCTTTGTTGCTTTCGTCTTGACATCAGCTATACTTCACAAACAGCCTGCTTACATCTCCTTCTACAGTCTGCTTACATCTCTTTCTACAGTCTGCTTACATCTTTTTAAATCCTCCTTACAGTGTGCACCCCTCCCTGATTTGCTGTCGGAGTTAAACACCACTTTTCTCTCACTAGACAAATGAGTGCTTCTTTCAAAACAGAAAAGAAATAACCCCACAAAGTTGCCAAATCTATCTTTCATCACCGGAATTTCTACAGGTTCTGGTGTCGTCAACCGTTTTGGTTGGTAAGGTAGCACTAGTAAGTAGTGTGATCTCTGGTTAAGCCTCGATGGCTTTTCCTCTCGAAGAGCTGTAACGTCTGCTTGGCATTACGCGTGCTCGAGACTGTCCAGTCACGTGTTTTCAATATGGCAGCGCGCGGCGGAAACGTTGTTCCTTGGACCAATCACTTTCAGTTGTTACATTTGCAACACCCAACATGCACCTTTGGGTAGAAGTCGTGGTAAGAGGGAAGAAACCCCGAGACCTTCGACATTTTGGCTCATGTTTTCCTCATTACCTTCGGCTCGCGGGGTCAGGCTACAGGCGCGTTGGCAGGAACTTATTGCGTCTGGCCTCTCAATCTCTGCTAACGGTCTTGATATACAGCGTGAAGCCAGAATAAAAACGGTGGAATATTTTTATGGAGCGCAAAAACAGATTTTACGTCGAGGGCAGACACCGAAATTGGGATCTGAATGTTTCTTTGTCGACGAAAGGAGACGAACAAGAAGAAATAGGAGGAGAAAGAAAAAGAAGAAATAAAACGAGGAGAAGCGGCGAATACTATTTTTGGTGGCAGAAATGAATACATTTCCAGCACACACGACCAGACAAGAACGTGAAGGCGAAAGAAAGAAATGACAATAAGTAAGATCGAATGCCATGCATTCTTATTCAAGGTAGAGCGACAGAAATTACAGGTAAAATATTATCGTCGTTCAACACGTTGTCTGATGTAACAGCTTTCTTGGCGTCGCGTGCTGTGAGCAGTTTGGGTTATTAGCCTCCTGGCTGGCTTGCTTGCTTCCCTTTCCATTCCTTTCCTTTCCTTTCCTTCCCTCCTTCCTTTTCCCTCCCTCTCTCTCCCTCTCTCCCTCCTCTTGTGTCTGTTCACGTGCGTGGCTTTGTGTATCTGTACTATCGTCCATAGCGATCACGTGGTAGCTATTTCGGCAAGATGGAGTTCATTGCATGGTGTAGTTGTCTAAACGTCACTCGTTACGTCAGGTTTTTGTCTACAGGTGTCCTGTAATAGTCAGGTAAAGTACGTTCACAAACGACTGCTAATTGGCAAACTGTGGCTGTACAAAATGTTTGAATACCGTCCTTTCCCCAACTGGTTCTGCGTTACGAATATAAACTTCGGCCACATCACGTCGGGGGCATCAGGGATGGGGGACACTGGGCCCCGTCACTAATACATGGGAGGAAATAACCACCAACCTGAGGGGTAGCTGCAGTAAGATGGTCATAGTAGAGAGACAGTGATGTTTGGGGTACAGCCGAACAGAGTCTGCACAATGTTAATCTAGGATTTTATCCTTGGTCAACAGGCTTGGGCAGTATTTAACTCCAGGATATAATCCTTGGGTACTGCTGGATTTGAACCAGCAAATTTGTTCCGAGGGTCCGATGCTCTACCCAATGAAAAATCCCTGCAGTCCTGTAGTGTGGCCCTAACTTACGGAGAAAAGTGAACATGATGAAAGGGTTAATGCCAGTGAATGTTGGGAAGCCCTTACGTGTGATAGTAAAGCTACCAAAAAAATTAAAAAGACCCCTCCCCCCCCGCCAATACAAAATTGCGCATCGACTTTGATCGAGAGATATATTCACAGCTGTCTGAGCTACTCGGGGTTACCTTGTGCGTACCCGTGTCTGTGTTGAGTGCGTGCGTGCGTGCGTGCGTGTTTGTGGTGTACTTTGGATTATTTTACAAGATTATTATTTGATAACTCCAACAAAGTACTGGCAGCGCTAGACACAACCGTATGCTGACGTATGCAATCAAGGGAGCCTACCGTACCCAAACACGTAGCAAAGAGAGAGTCGAAAGTAAGGAACTTGGCGGATCTTCAACGTTCCTTACTTTCGACTCTCTCTTTGCTACGTGTTTGGGTACGGTAGGCTCCCTTGGGGCACACACGTCACCAAACGGTTGTGTCTTGCGCTGCCAGTACTTTGTTGGAGTTATCATTTGATGATTTATAGCGCTCTGTCCTCATTTGTTCTTTATTAAGATTATTATTTATTATTCTGATGACACCTGGATAGTTACATCTAGTCACACGTATTTGTTGTCCCCGTCCGCCCTCTAACTTTCTTGTCCCTACTCCCTTTCTGGCCCTCGCTTTCCATCTCCTCACGCACGCACGCACGCACGCACGCACGCACGCACGCAGGCACGCACGCACGCACGCACACGAATCGACAGACAGGAAGAATGAAAGAGGAAGACGGGAGAAGTAAGAGCCGAGAAAGGAGAAGACGTGAAGTAATTAAAATGTAGTGACACCCTCACGGCGTGTTGCTCTTGGCACACTTGGAGTGAGCGATGTTTTCAAAGGTAAAGCGAGCGAACGAGAGGGTGAGTGAGTAAATGAGTGAGTGATTGATTGAAGAAAAAGAATGTGTGAGAGACAGGGCGCAGAGAGAGAGAGAGAAAGAAACTAGCTGGGGGAGGTAAGATTTTGATTTTTGTTTACTTGTAGGGAAGCAAGTGTTTGGAGAGCGCGCCTCACCTGTGCTTTCGCGGAAACGGATGCTGTTACAGGTGTGAATGATCTCTGGGAATGGTTGTTCCAGACGTGATGGGGCAAGCTTCGTCAATGATACTGACATTGCTGACTAATGCAGACACGTGATCACAAATCGTCACTGCCGAGATCAGGGGAAGCGACCTTCTTAAAATGTATCTTAAAAAAAAAGGCAAAAAGTGTGTTTCTATTTAGGATGCAAATACACTCCACCACGTGAAAAGATCTTTTAAAGCAGTTCAGAGCAGACATTTCTGACGCTTAAAAACACGAAAACGGGTATCACGTTTGCAATTTGATTTCGTGAACCAAGCATTCCTACTGCTGTCTGGCAACCCGTCAAGTCGCTATGGTGAGGGGCTAGCCAATCACACCGAGAGCGCGAGACTGGAGAAGGAGGGAGGGGAGGTGGGAGAGCAAGGAAGGGGGGCGGGATAGAGGTGGGGTAAAGAAAGTGTTGAGGTAAAACAAGAAGAAATACTGCGATGACTCTGTGATGGAGCTGTCTCAGTTCTATTTTAGAAACGTGGAATGTGTGTGTGTGTGTGTGTGTGAAAGGGCGGGGGGTCTTATTTATTTATTCGTTAATTTATTTGTTTGTTCGTTGATTTATTTCAACCGGGTGGTAATATTAAGCGAAGTGCACCTTGTTTCTACACAAGTAAGGTTTCCAGATTTTTAAACAGCGAAGTCTCGTTTGAGTACAAGTGTTTCGTCCTGTGACGGCCAAGATGTGTCCATTACGAAAGCGTTCGGCCCTAAGAGCGGTCGTGAGGCGTGTTCGTCCTGTGTTTTTACTTGTGAAGAGGACATCCGGACGAGGATACGACACAGCCCGGGGCTGGCTTGCATGAGCTTTCGCATCCCCAGTTCTCACGTAAAAGTGCAAGTAAAATACACAAGATGAATGGGCCTTACGACCGCTCTATGACCGGAATAGCAGATACAATCGCTCGTGCAAGCCAGCCCTGGTCATTTCGATCTCAGGTTTTGCTGAGCCGTTGTGCGTCTGACACTGGACTGTGTTTACTGTAATTGTTGTTCCTAACTTCTGCAGTGTGCATGGACTTTTTTCTCTTGATGGGGCAGCGCTACACATGTGTAAAGAGCTTTCAAGCTGGTGGTTAACCGCAAGGTACATAAGAATTTTTGCTGAGGCAGGAGAATGATGGGAAGGTCAGGGCAGTGACTGATGTGTACAGGGACAGACCACAAGTCAGAGTGGGGTGGGGGGGGGGGGTGGCTGGGGCCAAGATATCGGCTTGCAAAGCATTTTAAAGGGCGAAACTGCTGGGCGGTCTGGATGAGGAGAGGTACTCAGTTGTCTTTGTCAAACGAAACCAAAGCACAGACAGACTGGGTAGACGAATGATAGACACGCCTGCAAGGGAATAGACACGCCTGCAAGGAAGGTCTGGGAGATTTGTTTGAGCGGCCATATCTGGAAACTACGCGACGCAAACACGAGGGCGACTATCAAAACACGCCGAGGCACGGGCTGGGATACGTATGGTGGTGTCGGATGCGGTGGGGATACGTATGGTGGTGTCGGATGGGCTGAGATACGTATGGTGGTGTCGGATGGGGTGGGGATACGTATGGTGGTGTCGGATGGGCTGGGATACGTGTGGTGGTGTCGG
>SMGT01008032.1:48279-72590 GCA_004794575.1 Lanistes nyassanus | reverse complement strand
CCCACTCCCCCTCACTGTGTCGCTTCCTTCTACCCCACTCCCCCTCACTGTGTCGCTTCCTTCTACACCCCTCCCCCTCACTGTGTCGCTTCCTTCTCCCGTGGTAAGAGCGGCCTCGCTTCTGATGACGATAAACAATAAACAAAACGGCACATTGCCTGTCTGCTTTGTCAACGCATCACATTACTTGTCAGTCTAGCCGGCAAGTCAAATGACTTATCAGCCTTAAATCAGCATCTAGCTTTAGAGGTCTTGTCCGCATAGCGCACAAATTATGAACTTATCACATAGCTACCCATAGTCAGCACGTCTTCTGGCCATAAACCAGCCACGTGAATCGTATAGTCGTAGTTTACATTAAACGGAAGTTCTTGCACTCTGTGTCGTTTTAGTCATCAACGAGGAAAAGTCGCTGCCCCCTTTAGACCGACAATTGACAAGAATTCACACTACATTTGTCAACGCACACTTTCAAACAATCCCCACGTGGATCTCTTACAGGCTTTCGCGCCCCCTTCAAAGGAAGTCGTTCATTATAGAGGATATTTTGAGACTTTCCTCTATCCTCTAACATTTTCTTTTCTCAATTTTTTCCGTTTCCTTACTATCCTTTCGTCTTCTGTGGCCTTCTCTTATTGTTGCCAGCATGTCATGCTTGAACGATGAGAGTCGCCCGGCAGGGGGCGCTCAAGCATCGAAACAGACTTCCAGTGCAAATTAGTGCCGCGCACCTACCTCAACCACGTGATACAAAAGTCGGCTCTTGAGCACGTGCCCTGCTGACTGACAGTTACAAGTCAGAACTTGTGCACCAGCCATTGGCGATTGTCGGCATCAAAGGGCGCGCGCAGGGCTTCGTCAGGCTCACGCCCGTGATTTCACTGTAATTACGAGGGGAGAGTACTCGCAAGCTGTTGCGTGTGCGTGTTTTTAGGAGGCAGTCTGGTTTGTCTTAGACCAGGTTTTTCCTGACATGGCCAGAGTGATTGCATGTAAATCAAATTACCGGGCCCTGATAAAGCTTCTTGCTGACGCCAGAACAAAGAGTGGTGTGGGTGGGAGTGGAAGAGTAACATAGAAGGAGGGGTGTTTTCTAGGAGCACACGGAGAACTTTCTGTACGACCAGAAAACTGACAAGGTGACCCGGTGAGAACACATCTGCCGAGAATAACAAGAGCCCCTCGTGATTATTTGTGCAGGACTTCTAAAACTGTAGTCTGTTGTATTTTTTAATGCGATTCCTGATACACAAAAGGCAGGATGCATGGGTGTAGCCCGACAAGAGGCATATGGAGGAGGGGTGGGGTGGGGTTCCTTGGCATTAAAGACATTGTTAGGGATCCGAGATACATGCTGCTGACAGTCTGGGCTATGGTATCCTCACACAAAATGGTTCCACGGCAAGTTCTTGATTGTACGCTGTACTTTCTGGAACTGGTTTCTGCAAGCACGTCTTCTTTGTATTTTTTGTAAACGAGAGCGGAAATCAGTCAGTTATCATGCGTGGCTTATGCAGTCGTGGCTATGATGCTAGCTGTGGACTTGGCACATAAAAGGTGGTCAAGATTTCTTTAACAAGCGAGTTGTGGCAGTGTGACATCCACTGCCTCAATGGCCGGCTGTTTCTCTCCCCTTGTTACCTCAGTCACGACCACACGCCATGACACAAGGACACATCTATTTGTGTCATTTAATTGATTAACGTTGTTAGCATTGTGGATATGTTTGTGAGGAAAACTTGGTCGTTAAATATTCTTAATTCATTTAGAATGCTTGTGTGTGCACGTGCGTGGGTGTGCACGTGCGTGGGTGTGTACGTGCATGGGTGCATGTGTACGCGGATATGTGTGTTCGTGCATGTCTGCGCGAATGTGTCCTTGTGTGTATGCGTGCTTGTTGTCTGTGTGCATGGGTGTGTGTGCGTGCGCGTGTGGTGGTTGGGTGACAGGTGGAAGAACAGATAACTCTGATGAAAAGAGCGATGCGGCTGAAAAGAACCAACCACATGGTGTCCGTGGTGAGTACTTTTATTACAGGTCTGTATTTTGTGGACACTGTCGATATAAAGTGACTTTCCCCTCACACCTTAGCACACTCCCCGCCCATGGCTCCCTTTGTCTGTCCGCCCCCTCCTGTCTGTCCGCCCCCTCCTGTCTGTCCGCCCCTCCTGTCTGTCCGCCCCCTCCGGTCTGTCCGCCCCCTCCTGTCTGTCCGCCCCCCTGTCTGTCCGCCCCCTCTTGTCTGTCTTCCCCCCTCCTCTCCCTCCCCCCACCCTTCTGTGGTTTTCACTTTCTTTGTCTCCACTTGTAAAGTATTGTTTTGGTACAACGAATCAAAAGATAATAAAGATTCAAATCACACAAAACTACCTTACCTTTTTTTAAATAACTGTCCGCTGTTGTGTAGTTGTTCAGCCTCGCTTAGTTTGCTGAATCCGTTCTTGCAAACATTCGCAGGGTCTTTGCAAAACGGGATTATTAGATATTCTAGCACCAGCAAACCCTTCAATGAAGGATAATTAATTGTTGCTGATATCGGCAACCTCTTAAATAAAGGATCATCAATTGTTGCTGATACCAACCATCTGTCCAATGAAGGATCATTAACTGTGGCTGATAGTAGCAAACTATTCAGTAAAAGATCATTAACTGCTGCTGATATCATCAAACTCTAACATTAAGGAGCATTTATTGTAGCTCATACCAGCAGGTTATTCAGTAAAAGATCATTAACTGCTGCTGATACCAGCAAGCTCTAACATTAAGGATCATTAATTGTTGCTGATACCAGCAAAGGTCTTCAAGTATAATTATTTCATGTTGTATCCGCGGCGTCTGAACTGTAGGGTCATTATAACGGATTACCAGATCCAGATGCGCTCTGTGCCAAAACATGCACGCACGTGTTAACATGCGCGTGTTTATGAGAGATAGGAAGGCTGCGTGTTTACGAACAGGGAGGGAGGGAAAAGAGCTGTGCTGCCGGTGGGTAGGTCAGAACCCCTGCAGGTCAAAGAAACCACAAAAACTGCTCTACTATCTCGCTGACATTTCTGCATGCTGACGATAAACCCTGGCATTTATTGTTTCCAACTTCAGGAACAAACACAGAAGTCAGGTTGGTGGCGTGACGTCATGGCACTCTGATTATCTTCATTTCATAATGTCCACTGAAATACATTAAGTGTGCACAACTTAAAAGAGCAATGAATTTTAAAAAATATTTCTTCAAGCCGAAGTACTTTAAGGGAGAGAGGAATAATTATGAGGGCAGGAATCAACAAGAAATGAGACAGTGCATCCCAACACGTGATTTAGTCCCACTAGGGGCAGAAAAGGGGTCCCCAAACTATACAGCTCAAAAGAATTGAAAGACCTGCTGTACATTTGCACACACTGGAACACATCATCTGACCGTTTTACATTTGGAGCGCTCCTGGACTCACCTGGGCCCCGCGTCATCTGGCTGGACATGTCGTCAGTGGGCTGGGCCAGAGTTCTTTTCACCGATTAGATCCCGCTTTGCCATGGACTACAGAACGCTCCTGCACCATGTGCAAGATAGTATCACTGGCGTGGTCTACAGGGTGACATTGTGCAGCCCCTTGTACTGCCAGCTCTGCAGGCAGTGGCGCCAGGCGCCATTCTCCAGGATGACAATGCCAGACCACACAGGGCTTGGATCGTCACCACCTTCCTTCAGCAACAGCAAGTGACTCGCGTGGACTGACCAGCGACATCACCGAACCTTAACCCGGTCGAGCTCCTAAAGGATGTACTCCTAAAGGATGTACTCCTAAAGGATGTACTCCTAAAGGATGTACTCATAAAGGATGCGACCAAACCAGCCGCCGCCAGCTGACCTTAACCAGCTGTTCCTTTTACTTCAACAGGAGTGGCAGGCGATCCTGCAAATGATTCTGGGGCACTGGCTGAGTTCACGCGACAGTGGTTTCTTGCTTGCGGCCAGGTCAATGGAGGGCACACACGTTTTTGACATTGACTGTTCCATGCTGCACCTGACCTGACTTCATGGCCGGAAATCTTGCTGTTCTAATAAAAGTAGCCCATGAAATCTGTTGTTAGTCATTACATTCACGAGCACTTCAGCTTCACTGTGACTAGTGGTTTGTGTTTTGGCATCATGCACCACGTGCAGTGTGCACTGGTCTTTCAGTTCTTGTTAGCAGTATATATCATCTTCAGTCTTTTAAAAAGATATTCACTCCTGCTTGATGCGTGAGATGTGTTGTCCAGCAGTCTTGTACACAATGTCACTCGGCTTGAGAGAATAAAACTGATCAGGAAGAATGCAATGTGCAGTTCAAATCTCTTCTGTTGCGGCACATCGCGTAAAGCTAATTTTCCGTTAAAAAATAGCGTTGGAATAGAACTTACAACGGACCAAGATATTTTTATTTGTAAATTGAATGTTGAATAACTGTTCAATGGCGTGTGGAAAAGGACTTTAAGTATAGGTTGTCTGCAAGTGATAGATGAATAGAAGAGTGACTGACAAGATGTATTGTTGTAGGATCGCGTGCCGTCCATGATAGATCGCATTCATGTGGAGCAGATGTACGCCCTGCCATTCCAGTCTTCACTCGAGAAGAGTGCACTGCCAAGACACGTCAAGTACGGTAACTCCATTTCCTGCTGTCACTTACCTACTATTATGTTCTTAATGATGTGTCTTCAGCTAAAGTTATTCTGTCTTCTCTACGTAGATTACGTCAAGAAAAATCTGAAGCGTTCCTCAGAACGAAACGCATGATAGCAGTGCTGTCTTCTTGCAGGAATCATTTGTGGGAAAAGGCGAGAGAGCTGGTTGACCCCATATCTCGGGCATTGAAGCGTTTGAAGAAGTTTGTTGAGCAGGTAACAGAAAGCAACATGAAATTTTTAAATAAATAGATAAAATGGAAACTGAGAATCAATGATGGAATGTTATCGGGGAAAACTGACAATAAATTTTATGACAAGGATACCAGGAACATTTTTTTCTACAAATACGAAAGTAATGTGAAGTGTTTGTCCACTTCATAATGTGACTTTGATCAACAGGTAAGATCACATATTTAGTGAGAAGTAAAAACGGAAAGCGTGTCGATAATGTAAGATTAAAAGATTGTCAAAAACTAAATATCATTTTAAACTTTGGTTAAGTCCAGAAAGACAAACTATAGGGTACTGAGATAAGACATATAAAGAGACGGACAGAGATAGAGATACAAAATTTCGTTCTGTGTCGGTGTCTAGATTGTATTTTGATATCGGAACACTCGAACACAGCCTCTGATGCTGACTGATCCCTGTACGGTGCAGGACAGAGAAACACGTGACGCTATGACAGACATTCAAATACGGGAGTGTGTATTATTTTGACAATATCTTCTCCGGACGTGAGGCGCTGTGCGAAGTTCTGATTTCCTTGCTGGTCCCAAGTGTCGCCGAAGAGTGCACTTTTCCTAAATCAAAGGGCTTACTGAAAACTTGGCACCCACTTGAAATCGATGAGAAAACTGCTTTAATTTGTTCACGGCGGCAGCACGGCTTCTTGATTTTCATTTGTTGTATTTCTGCTACTGGGAGGTCTTGCATATGCCGTCATTTCCCGTGGGAAATTAACCCGTTTCAGGATTCTCCAACATGATTCATCTTTGTTTTGTTTGGGGAACGAAATGTTTTCACAGGAGCGAGAAGGGGAGGCGACTCCCATGCCTGTAGAGACAGACTTAAAACCGGACTGTGTTATCCAACCGCAGCAAGCCAGCTTCAAAGAAAGTCCCGCCGCAGACATACCGATGTTTCTGACTGAACAAACCAATGGTTTGCAATGCCTCAATTCAGACCCACCCTCAGCCCTACTTGGGAATCTTCGTTCCGTCAACTTTAATTGTCCTTATAACAGAAAATAACTGCATTTTTCACTGGTTGAGTTTTGGCGTGTAATCGGTCTTCACAAGAGACTTCGTAGGGAGGAAACGCAGATTTTCTTCTTTCCGAAGAAATAACAAAGAATGTAACCCCGCTAGGTTGTTGTCTTTGACAAGTGGCTATGTTTCATCG
Source organism: Lanistes nyassanus (assembly GCA_004794575.1). Lineage (NCBI taxonomy): Eukaryota > Metazoa > Mollusca > Gastropoda > Architaenioglossa > Ampullariidae > Lanistes > Lanistes nyassanus. The sequence goes on along the minus strand of SMGT01008032.1, from coordinate 66,521 downwards.
TTACATGTTACAAAAATATGTTACATAAATATGTTACATAAATATTTCAAGCAAGTGACGCAGAAAATGTTTAGCGCAACACGAACAAAAAGAGATTTAAAAAAGTTATTACTATAACCTGTCGTCGCAGTACAAAGCTTTATGTTCATTTCGTGCACAGCGAAGATTTAGTATTGCTGTTAATTTGTGCAGTGTGAGGATTTAGTATTGTTTTTAATATCTAGTCATAGGAGCCATTTTCTAATGTCTCTGCTGAAAAGAAAATATGGTGTGCTAGTGACGTCACACCAATGGCGTAGGTAGTGAAGATGTGTCCGTTTTTCTTGCGGGCTGTAGTGTGGGTTTATAACACTGGCCACATCTCATCGCTGCTCTTAAAATAGGCTGTAAACAAGTGAGAGGCTGCTTGCTGGCCCACCACATGTAAGGCGGCAGGCTACAGATGGACGTCATTATTTCGCTGTAGCTGGTCAGGTGCCGTGTGAAACAGCGCAGAGACGGTTTGAAGGGGTGGGGGAGGCCGGAGGGGCTGGGAAGTCGAGAGAATGGGGTGGGGTGAGAGAGGGGGACTTAGCAAGCGGACACATTGGAGAACACATTAATATACCCATCAATGTACAACAAGGGGACACAATGGAGAACACATTAATATACTGATCAATGTACAGCAAGCGGACACAATGGAGAACACATTAATATACTGATCAATGTACAGCAAGCGGACACATTGGAGAACACATTAATATACTGATCAATGTACAGCAAGCGGACACATTGGAGAACACATTAATATACTGATCAATGTACAGCAAGCGGACACAATGGAGAACTGACTAATATACTCATCGTTGTGCACCAAGTAGACACAGTGGAGCACAGACTAAGATACTGATTAAAGACAGACCGAAGAATAGGGAAACATACTGATAAATGAACAGCAAGCGGACACGGTGAAGAACAAACTAACACACTGACCTCACTTCCCCTCGCCAGCCGTCAAGCGTGTTATTCAGCCCCCAGCCAGAATGAAGCCCCATGTTCAGGGGTAATAATTTCTTTGGTCATTGTTCTAGGACTATCTTCCTGTCACAAGGTCCGTTGAAGGAGTTCACTCCCTGTCTAGTGGACTGGAGTATTACCAAGCCTGTCTCGACTGGTACCTTGGCTTCCGCATCACTCCAGAGGAGATCTTTGACCTCGGGGTCAGGGAGGTGTCAAGGATTGAAAACAATATTAAAAAGGTAAGAAAGAGCCCCCCCACCCCCAAAGACTGCAGTTTTACCACTTCTATCCATGTCGCCAACATCATTGTGAAAATGGAGCATATTGCCCCACTTTTAAAAATATTTATTTAGGTAGTGACTGTTACTCCCTTATCTTGTATTTTCGCAGTACGAACATACGAACAGAAGAACACACTAACAGACAGTCAAGCACAGACGAAAACACTAACAGACAGTCACGCACTCAGACAAAAACTCTACCATACCTTCACGCGCTCACAAACACTAACACTAACAGTCACACACTCACAGACACTAACACTAACAGTCACACACTCACAGACGGTAACACTAATTTAAAGACGGTCACACACTCATAGACACTGCCACAAATAGAGAGATAATCTACTGTGTCTCCACACAGACATCATTTTAATCAAACAAAAGTAATAATAGTAAAATAAAAAGAGAGAGAGAAAAGGAAAAGAGCATCAATTTCTTATTCTTTCTGTCTTCTCTCTCACGTGTTGACACGTGGGAACATATGGACGAACACACAGACACTAACTGCGATCTGTCAGCCATTAGTTTGAAACACGTCGTGTTACAGGTCTTATTACGTGTAATTGGCAACACTATTTGATGTTTCCTTGCCGTTATTGGCATTACAGAAAAATAACGAGAGAGTGTGTCAGTTTGATTATCGGATTGATTTCAGATCATGGAAAGCGTCGGTTTCCGTGGTAACCTGAAATCTTTCTTCCAGTACGTCAGGTTTATTCCCAAGTTCTACAACCACACCAAGGTCAGGGAATTCTTGTTTTAAGAGTCGCAATCATCTTTTGCAGAAAATCTGCTGATATCTAATATAGTCTCTCGTAGTTTTTTTCCCTCAGTTGCCTTCCTGCCTGCCTGCTTGTTTGTCTTTCTTTCAGACTGTACATCTGTGTTTATATTGCTTTGATTCCTTTAAAAAAAAGTACAAGATATTTAAAGAATGTTTTCCCAAGACACTGCTGTACAAGAATATACACTTTTGTATAGAAGCTCCTGAAATGTACACGTAATGAACTAGAGAGAATTTGCTGATGTAGTTTTGTGGTGACCAGGAGGACCTGTTACTGAGATACAACAAGTTGTTAGACGACACTATACAACCCAAGTTGTCTCGAATGTTCTACAATGCGCCCATACCGGAAGTCTTGTAAGTAGCTGTCCATGCAACTCGTGTCTTTTCCTTACGCAGACCCCAAATGGAACCATGTTGTGAAATGACTGCTATTTTTGGAAGCGGAATGAGAGGAAATAAGCAGGGGGATGGAGGGAAAAGAGAGACAAGGGAAGGTGGAAAAGAGAGGAGGATTCATTTTGATAAAATATTTAAGGTGCAGATATGTCCTCCTGATGCCTGGCAAGGTCTGTATGAATGGCAGCGTCGCTAGGTAACTTGATGTTCATGACTGTGACCTTCTGAATGTGCTTTCCTGAGCCCCGCAACACACAGACACTGACACCACACACCTCATCGTGTCTGGCATCCGGATTATGCAGATAATGAAATGCAGCATGCACTTTCTCTGTAAATCACTGGCTTCCGGAAGATTGTCTGAGTCAATGATGTGGTCAACGTTTTTTGCGCACAATATTTGTAGGACTTGTATACTTTGCTACCGAAAACTGCCGCGCTGCCAAAATGCTAATAAAGTCGCACACAGTCACCAGACTTTAGTACTTGGTAATTTAGCAAGAACGAGATCAGCATTCACGCTGCATTGTAAAGCGAGCAGAAGCTGTCCTGTTCACAACACGACAAAACGTGGCCGACAACAGTAACAACGCGTACAAAACTGATATAGAAACTTGCACTGAAGACCACTCCAAATCCCGACACAACAATAACTGATACACCGTTCATAACAATCAGTCTATTACATGGCAGTCGTGTCTCACATCAACATGGTCTCTGTTTCAGGGTGGCTCCAGTTGAAAACGACGGGCCGTGGGGGTCTTACGGGCAAAATGTTTTCTACGTCAATCTGAAAGAACCAAGCAAGAGGCAAGTCCGCTGGTGATGGTGGCCTGTCCGCACGTGGCTGCCACTGTGGATTTTTCTTGATTGGAAACGAAAGTCGTACTGAAACCTTGTATGACGCCACATGCAAAACAGCGCGCGCTCCAGGCACTGATACAATTTAACAGAAAATTCATCTTTCCTTCTCATTCTTCCTTCTAGTCTGCTACATTCCATCCTCTCGTATTTTCTCTGTCTTCGTAAGTCGCTCGGTCGTCTTGCCTGTCTGGCTATCTCTACCTGTCTGTCTGTCTACCTGTCTGTCGGTCGGTCTGCCTGTCTGCCTCTGCACGTGCATGTGGTGGACATATTGAATGTCCACACTTCCCGACACGACCTGTTTGTCACTGTTTCCCAAACATTCTGAATTGACGCGTACTCACATCGCGATGCTGAGACAGACATACAGTTGTCTGGGCCTTCCCACCGTGTCTGTTGACCTCGTGCACGTGTGTGTGTGTGTGTGCAGGTCCACGTTTACCATGCTGCCGCTGGCGCTGCACGAGACCAACCCCGGCCACCACTTCCAGGAGTCCTACACGCGCCGCTTCAACATCCCGGGGTACCGCGCGGACGCCATGAACGGCCGGCTGTTCTCCGTGCCCTTCCACTTCCCTGTCTACAGCGCGTACGCCGAGGTAAAGCTGCGCGAGCGCGTGTTTCCACAGTTAGGAAAAGTATTTAAGTCTGGCGTGAATGACGAAACCCGGCCTTTACGTGTGATGTCACCATCACTATAGACTTTCAAACGAAACTTACAAACTTATCTTTTTCCGCAAGTACCTTGACTGACGTCGCGACTGCCTGTCTGCATTATCTTTCAACTTTCATCCTCTCTTATGATACTTATGATATCTGTATCCTGACCTGTTGGTCAGTGTTGCGTTCATCTCTCCCTCTCTGTGTGTATGTGTGTGACTGTGTGTTCGTTGTTTTCATTAGAGTGTCTGCGTGCCTCGTCCGCGCGAAGTGTGCATAAAATGTGTTCTCGCGCGTTAAAAAAAATCTACTGTATGGAAAGCCACATCTTCACGCAGCACGTGAAAGGAGAAGTACAGGTGAGTGGGGGTGGGGGTGGGGGTTGGGCGGGCCCCGAGTGAGTGAGCACGCTGCATGCATGCCGTGCTCGTCCAATAAATCTTCACAATTTTTCCTCGGTTCGCAGGGGTGGGCCTTGTACGCCGAGTACCTGGGAGAGGAGATGGCGCTGTTTGAAGATCCTTTCGACCTGTACGTTCTAGGCTACAGCCATAATTAAAAAACTCTTTAGCTCCAGAACGCTCCAGACCATCTACTATGAGGCTTTAAATTCATTTGATCTTTATAAATGTGCTCTGCCAAGTTAAAACTGGTAAACTTTTGCTATAATGCACACGGCTATAATCCAAGGGAAGCCACTCTTGTTTGCTATCAATCTGACAGAGTTGTCTAGCTTTTAAACAGCTCGATTTGATTACATGCAGAGCTTGTGCATAGTCATCCACTTTCGAACTTTATAAGGGTTCATATAGACAACAACAAAAACTAGTGTCTAATTTTCAAAAGCTAGGCTTCGGACGATCTAGAATTTCTGTCATACAATGTCGTCTCATCAGACTTAGCAGATATTTCAGAACCACTTCCATGGCGTTCTGCGTGATGCTGGAAGACACGTCTAAAAAGAAAGGATTTGTCTATTCGTATGATGTGTGTAATGTTTATTTATTCCTGCGAGGGACCTCTGCCAGGTTATAAAAGGATAACAGTATTGCAAGATCTCTGCCACATTTCAGTCAAGAGAATGGAGGAAAAAGAAATTATTTCCCCACGATTCATACGTCTCCATCATTGACCTAATCACACACAGCAATCGTTTCGCCCCCCTGAAACTGATACATGATTATTTGAAATAAGCAAATTATATTTCCTCACTTATTATGAATTTAAATCGCCGTCGGTTGATTTTACATTATATGTGTACATTATATTGCTATGGAGCTGTTTGGCGATTATCGACAAATATGACTGAAGTTTACACTGAAACCTGCAAAGAAATAGCAAGGTATCAGAATATTTCATTCAGTCTGCGTGGTGTTTATTTTATTCAAACGCTGTCGTATCGGTTTGCTGATCAGATACTGTCGTTGAGTGACCCAATGTCTTGCAGATGCTGTCGCTGACTGATGAACTGTTATTTCTAGCTTTGGCAGGTACTGTTCGGAGATCTTCAGAGCCTGTCGACTCGTAGTGGATTCTGGGATACATGCCTTTGGGTGAGAGTTCAACGGTTTCCATGTTCGCAAGATATCCTTTAATTTTCCAAGTTAAATGGTGGTTCGCCTACTTGTACCCTGCGATTTCGCTATAAAACTGTAACGACAAGTACATGATGATAATGATTCTGTCTTACAGACTCCTCAACACATTTCTTTCAAGCTATTTAATAATTTTTTTCAGATGGAATCGCGACAGAGCCATCTCCTTCTTGTCCAACTACAGCGATTTTCCGGCCAGCCAGATAGAAGCGGAAGTGGACCGCTACATCACATGGCCTGGCCAGGCATGCGCATACAAAGTGGGTGAAATCAAGATCAAGGAAATGCGTCAAAGGGCAGAAGAACAACTGGGTAATTTTCCACTCACTCGCCCATACTCACGCACGCACCTACGAACGCACCCACGAACGCACGCACTCCCCTCTCTCTTTTTCTCTGTATGAGCTGTAACTGCGCGAAACAATATTTTGTCGCCTGTCTTCAAGCGCAGGACCAAATACAGCACACGCCATGTGGCCGTGCGTGTGTGAGCTATATAGGTTCTGTGTTGTGCGTGAAGCCCTGTGCGCTAGTATGCCGTCGAGACTGTGCGCACATTTAAAAGCTTTGCATCACTTCCGCAGGTCGTCGGTTTGACCCAAAAGAATTTCACCACGAGATCCTTAAGGTTGGTTATGTCCCCTTGGACATCCTCGATGAAATCATCACGGAGTGGATCGAGTCCAAGAAAGAGACGCCGCGTGTGGAGGAGCCGTTGGACGAAGCCGTTGTGACGCGTCAATCAACGTCACAAGCTGCTTGCACCCGACGTCACCTCTGGCTGCTGCTTGTAACATTTATGACAAGCAGGATATACAGGTAGCGCCCACGGCAGGCAGCACCGCTGCAGAAACAAATCCCTAAACCCGCGACAGAAGTGGACCTTGTACAGAAGAACTGTTCATCAGTCTATGGCCATCGCCGTACTTGTTTTGTTGCATATTGTGAAACTTCGTCGATATTCCATTGTTGTGATTATAGACCCCCCCACCCCCCAAGCCTACTGCTGCAGTGCAGGGGGGGGGCATCTTACGGCAACACAGACTGACAGTCTTGCGATCTTAGAAAGGTTCAGACCGGAATGAGGGCTGGAGCACACTGGCGCGTCAAACATTAAGCTTACTGGCCGTGATGTTGGAAGGTCTCGACACGCGGCAATCTTCGAAAAGACGCGCAAATGGGAAAGTTTGCAGAGGTGCGTGGGAAGTTTTCTGTTTGTATAAACAACATTTTCAGGCAGGACTGCTGGACGAGACCCAGTAGATTAGATTAGATTCCCCCAGACCAATATGTCTCCTGTTGGAAAACGCTAAACGCGGATTTTTACGAAAAGGCCCTTGCTTGTTCTGATAGCGCTACATAGTGAGCTGAGATCAACTTCGTCTGTTCTCCTGAAAAATCTCCGAGAGCCGCATTTTTTAAAAAAAAACAAGGATTCCTCTGTGCTTGCTTTTTAATGATTTTTAAAATGTTATTTTAAAAAAAGCAATGGTGTTATTTGTGTTGGGAATTCAGTCGGTTGTTGAATACTGTACTGTTCTGAATAAACTCTTCCAATCAAAATTATTTCCCTCTTGATAATAAATAAATGTTCCTTCCAATGCTTATGTGTAATACCCATGCAATTCTTACATTTAGAAAATATTACGACCTTTTTTAGACGAACACAGAATTTTCAAACCTTTCTTTTCATGGACACTACCATTGATTACTAACTCTTTGACGACGCAGGGCTAAGGCCTATGCAGCAACCCGAGACCACGCACAGATTTACACGTTTTAAAAACAATTACTACTTAAAAACTACCACACATACAGTAATATATTTTACATATTTAGAAAGATCTATTCTTCCACATCACAATGGAAGCAATACTTTTAGTTTAAAATATTAAATAGTACTTACAGTTTGGTGCCAAATAAAGCCACTTTTTGCACATTAAAAAATTGGAACAAAAGAAGGTTTCACTGCTTGTACACTTCCCACAGGTAAATAAATCCAATAATCAAGAGTATTCCACTTTAAATTTGTTGGTGAATGGTTCCCTTGTGAAATAAAACACAATTGCACCCTTGAAGCTCACAAACTGTTCACATATTGAGGTGTTTTTAGTGTCCTCTTCCCACGTGTAGCCATTTTGAACAGAAGTAGACCTGGCCAGCCTCTACACTTAATCTCAGTAGTTTCTGTTTCCGAAACTCATTTAGACAGTGCAAGGGAAACAAGCGATGATAGAGCTTTACAATGATATAAAGTTTACCTGCCTTACACCGTTAAATGCGTCGCTGCAAATTTTTAAATCCGTCGAAAGTGTGCAAGCAGCGCAGACTCAAGGATATGATAGGCTGTAGATAGTATACTATCTATTTGGCGTTTGGCAAGCCGAAACTGTTTCCAAAACTCATTTAGACAGTGCAGGAGAAACAAGCGATGACAGAGCTTTACAACGATATAAAGTTTACCTCCCTTACACTATTAAATGCATTGCTGCAAACTTTTAAATCTGTAGAAAGTTTGCAAGCAACGCGGACTCAAGGTTATGAGATAGTAGATAGTAGGCTGTAGATAGTATACTATCTACGCGGCGTTTGGCAAACCGGAACTCATTTAGACACTGCAGGGGAAACAAGCGATGATAGAGCTTTACAATGATATAAAGTTTACCTGCCTTACACCGTTAAATGTGTTGCTGCAATTTTTTTAATCTGTAGAAAGTATGCAAGCGGCGCCGGCTCAAGGGTATGATAGGCCGTAGAAAGTATACTATCTACGCGTCGCCAAAGTGTCAACCTCACAAACATCGCTGTCCAGTGCCAGGCCTGTTCTAGTCTGAAGCCTTATACGCTTGTATGCTTTTCCAGGTGTTCCCGATATGCTGGTGTTTATTTAGTACGCTTTAGTATGCTACACGTCCATTTTTTGATGGAGGACTTTTAATTCATCAGAATATAAGTGAAAGCAAGCAAGTGAATGAGAGAACATACAAATCTTTGTATCGATTTAATTTATATGCCATGTGCTTTTTGAGATTAGTGTGATGCTGTTTACATTTTTATTTCGAGGCAAAACATATTGAATTAGAATACATTTCAGTTATGTTGAAAATATTAAAAAGCCATTTTAGTAAGCAATTCCTGCAGTGGGCATGCATGCGTTGCCTGGAAAAGCTTGAAAGTTAAACGTGGAAAATTGGGCGTTAGAAAGAAAGAAAGAAAAAGGAAGGACAAAAGGGAAAAGAAAGAAAAACCGAAAGAAAGAGAAAGAAAGGAACAAGGAAACCAAAAGCCAGCGCAAGGGATACCAGGGGTGAGGGAAACAGGAATTAAGACACACACGTTTTCTCTTCGCGTACATGCACATCGTGGTGAACAGCCCTGACACACGGTTTCACACGGCCACGCACATTGACGTGAGCAAAGACGCACGTACAGTGGGAAAGAAAGGTGTACAGACGTACACACGGACGCACAGGCAGGCAGACTGGCAGGTACAAGCACATACTGGATACTGAACGTAAAGAACACTTCAACTATCAAGTTTTGTTTAGCTAACAGATTTTCATCCATCCTTTAAGCAAGGGAGGCAAACACTTTATTAGAATACTGCTCTTTGTTTATGAATCGCTTCCCCCGCCCTGTATCCTCAACGACCCTCAGTCTGTTCACGATTACTTATAACAACTTGTCAGCTTTCCGGACGCGTGCTGGGCTGACCAAATTCTTCGGGGCTCGATTTCATGAGAAGACGTTTATCTTCCTTGCGTAAAACTTCCCATATGCCCCTGATTCACCCTCTGAAAGTTCGTCTGCCCATACACCTCTCTGAAAGTTATGGGGACAGTTATGTGCGAGTCACGTTGCTAGGCAGCCAACACTGCGGGAATGCGCGCTTACACAAAAAATTGCGTATATCTCGTGAAAACCCACATTTTCTCGCGATACTAACACTGGTGTCTTCTACACAGGTGTTCATTTCCTTTTCAAACGCAAAGGTGCACGTGCACTCAGGCAGTGTGAAGGGACCTTAAGGCAATACCACGGCTTTGATGAGAGGAACAGAAAACACGAACAATCGTGTAAGCTAGCCCTAATCTAAAAACAGGGACAGTGACCCCCCGATAGACTCGGGTGGGAAAACATTCCGAGCCTGATCGCTTGAGATGTCAATAGCAGGGGAAGCAATCGCGTTGAGAAGAGCAGAACAAAGAGAACAAGCTGCCATCGGCTGCACTTAACGGATCGAGAGATTCATTAAATAGCACTGGACAGACGATTTCAATCGTTACTCATCTTGTCAACGTTCTGCACCAGTCGTCACAGATAATGTTAGAAGCCTTCAAAATATTTTCTCAAGCATAATAACAAAATAATTCTAAGGGAGAATCCGTTCAGGGTCATTTCATCCAAATCTGGCTAGACAGATCAGGTAATACGTATACAGACAGGTAGAAATTTTAAGAATTTAAGGCGGATTTGTAATCGAAGATAGCGACATCTAATCAATTTGTACTTGCGGACGCAAATGGCCCCGGAACCTGAAGGCTGGGGTTCAATACCCGTGCGCCGCACCAAATTTCCCCCAGTTGCCCATGGGAATAGGTACCTGACCCATGGGTGAGGGACGTTAAGACCACGAGGGAGAGGAGATGGGTATCGAGTTCACGACGCCGGCCCACGGGTATTAAAGAGGGCGGGGGAGGGGTCTCAAACGTCCCCACTCCCTTAAGCTCTTAGGGTCACGGGACAGCCGTTACTCCTAGTCGAAGTTTGAACCCCTAAGTAGGATTCTATTTCACATTAATTTTAAACACTATCATTAAAGCCAAGAAAAGGGCCTTGAAAAATGCTTGAATCTGCGTTTGACTTGGACGATGAAAACTGTTTCAAATATAATTTTCTCCACTGTTACTACCCCGCTCCCCTCCCCGCCCAACTCCACCTGACGACAGACCCTAAATATTGACAAAAGTACCGGAAAGGACGTTTGAAAGTGTTGTAATGATCATTTTAAGACAGTGTCAGAGACAGGAAGTTAGCGAGAAGAGAGAACACGTAGACAAACTCAAAGAACAAGGAGCGAACAGACGCGAGCTCCTAAGAAATTCTTCACGAAGCTTACCTTTATACGTTATTCTAACAACAAACAAAAGACTAATATTTAAGAGATACCATTTTTTCCTTAAGGCTAAGAAAAGCAGAAATTTTCGTTCTTAATCAAATGCACATTTTGAAGTGCTTTTCTCCCACAATACTCGCCATTGATTCTCAAGAATTCAATTGTCCACTTGCTGTACAATCTCACAGACCATTCGCTAGCTGCCAAAAATATTAGACAAAAAAATCCTCTGTGTTTGAGGACGGAAAACATAGACTCGTGCTAACGATGAAACCCTGAAGATGCGGGTCGAGCGGGATGGTGTTTGCTGACAGCATGATGGATACTTGTAGACGGGCCATGGCGGGCCACACACGGCCGATATGGATGACGATAGGATCGATACAACGTGCGCGTCGCGTGGAGTCGGACCTGTCCGCGGAGGAACAGGCAGGCAACTGTCTGCTTCGTGAGGATGCGTCACCTTAAGGTGCCCGCAGGAGTTTTTGTGTATTACAGGGACACGAGCACCAAGACTGCGCATAGTTTTTGCATGCAAGCACTCGTCGGCAGGTGGCGCTACGGCCGAGGACAAGAAGAAACGCTAGTTTTACAGTTCTGGGAAATCTGCTCGTTAATGGATTTCTGCAAATTTTTGGGAGGAAAATTAGCCGGTAGGTGATGCTGCTGATAGAAGGAACACGCTTTGAACGCTCCTCTGTGGCAAGTTCTTGCCCAATGGCTCCTTTTCCTTAAAAACATTCAACATATTCTGAAAAGTGCGTGCGAACAAGGCAAAGAAAAATTTTAACAAAATTATGGCTTGTTTTTGTGCTTGTTCTGTACCAGTGGCATCTGAGCAAGCCATTCAAATATTTCTGCGGTTTCAATTTAATTTTCAGTATGTGAAAAGTGTTAGTAAAAAATTTTTTTGCATTCATGCATGTACACAAGCGTGCACGTGTGTATAGGTGAATAGGTATATCTGCTTGAGCTGATAATAGAGGAAGGGGTGGGGGCTTGAAAACAAAAACCTGTAACATTGTGTATCCCATAGGTGTACTGAACATTAGTGCAATGATTGTGTGTACCACTGGTCTGCTTAACATTAGTCCAATGCTCTGTTTTGGCTCTCCCCACACTCCTCCCTCCACCCGTCCAAGGAAAAACCCTCTGACCTTGAGCATCTTGAACACGACGCAAATTTTTTCTCTCTTTTCTGTTAATTATGTCTTGACAACTTTAATTATGGTTTGGGACGTTATTCACTAGTAAACTGTCTGGACTCTTCATTAGAGCAAGCAATGCGCTTTTAATTATGCCTGCAGCTATTCCCTCTATATTTAGAGACTCCCATGACAAAAGTGTCACATGACATGACTATATATTCTATCACACCAGACCTTGTGCCTCCCTCAGATCATCACGAGGCATGCACACAGATGAGTAGTGTTTAGATGAGCAGTGTCTGGCGCACGATATCTGTGCGTTGTGAATTTTTTTCCGGCGAATGGATGGACCAGCTCGTTTCCTTACTGCAGATACAGTTGTTACGGAGAATGATATAGAGTTTCGTCTCCCTGACAACACATACAGTTGTTACGGAGAATGATATAGAGTTTCGTCTCCCTGACAACACATACAGTTGTTACAGAGAATGATACAGAGTTTCGTCTCCCTGACAACACATACAGTTGTTACAGAGAATAATTCAGAGTTTCGTCTCCCTGACAACACATACAGTTGTTACAGAGAATGATACAGAATTTCGTCTCCCTGACAACACATACAGTTGTTACAGAGAATGATATAGAGTTTCGTCTCCCTGACAACACATACAGTTGTTACAGAGAATGATATAGAGTTTTGTCTCCCTGACAACACATACAGTTGTTACGGAGAATGATACAGAGTTTCGTCTCCCTGACAACACATACAGTTGTTACGGAGAATGATATAGAGTTTCGTCTCCCTGACAACACATACAGTTGTTACGGAGAATGATATAGAGTTTCGTCTCCCTGACAACACATACAGTTGTTACAGAGAATGATATAGAGTTTTGTCTCCCTGACAACACATACAGTTGTTACAGAGAATGATATAGCGTTTTGTCTCCCTGACAACACATACAGTTGTTACAGAGAATGATATAGAGTTTCGTCTCCCTGACAACACATACAGGTGTTACGGAGAATGATATAGAGTTTTGTCTCCCTGACAAAACATACAGGCGTTCCTAAGAATCGTATAAAACTTGCTTTCCTTGACTCCAGATACATCTGCTACCAAGAAAAACGTTCAGAATTGTCTTCCCTACCACAGATATACAGTTTTGTAGAGAATGTAATAGAGTTGTCTCTTCCTGCAGCGATGGTCTGCACAGACGGGGTAAAGCATCAGGAGTCGATAGCTGGTTGATTATCTTCCCTGGACTGGTCTGGCGATCCGGTGGGTACCAGAAAGCAGAACTCGTAATGTTTGTTTGCGGAGGAGACACGAGGACTGTTGTTGAACATTCTGTCTGTGCTTGTGGTCACGTGAGGCCATCGCACGCCAGGCACAAGGCGCGGCTTTTCTGACACTTGTCACGTGATCCTGTAGAGTCCTGTTTGCTTTTGCTCATTGGTTCTTCAGCTTCAGTTTGGTTTCCTTTCAACTGATCTCCAAGCTGTTAATTTTGATGTTCTGCTAGTAAACTAGAACAACATCTTTATGGGAGTTTGTCCTCAGCAGAAGGGATGTTGTTTGATTTATTATTTATGAACATCATCAATGTGTAGAGAAATGTAGCCAGAAGAGAGCGCCATATCAGTTTGTAGAACAGTCTACATAGAGGGGAGCTAATCACTCTCACAGAACCTGCTACATTCTACCTTAGATCTATATATACACATATACATAGAAGGGAACTATATCATTTTCACATAACAAGCTACATGAGAACTATATTACTTTCACAGAACATGCTACATGAGAACTATATCACTTTCACAGAACATGCTACATGAGAACTATATCACTTTCACAGAATATGCTACATGAGAACTATACACTTTCACAGAACATGCTACATGAGAACTATATCACTTTCACAGAACATGCTACGTGACTACTATATTACTTTCACAGAACATAATAACGCGGTCACGAAGTGCTTTCTGTTGAGCTCACGACGTCAATTTTATCAGAAAGGCGCTGGGTTGGTTTGATCATGGGAAAGTGGAAGCAGTTAGATATCACCCGGACAGCTGTAGATACGTTCGTAAGTGCGTGTTGCTTCAGCTGTAGATACGTTCGTAAGTGCGTGTTGCTTCCGTCGACACCTAGCCTGTGCACTAATGCAAAACTGAATGCACCTGCACATTTCTGTCGGTATCAATGAACTTATGTTGTGCGAGTTTTCAACCTGAAGCAAATGAATTTCTGTGGATGTGCGTGCGTGCGTGTGTATATTTGTGTTTTAGGCCCGGTTTACTTATCACCTGACAAAATGTACATGGTGGTGTGAATACCTGTGTTTGTGACTACGTGTTGATGCATATCTGATTTGATTATTTATTTAAAAGTGGAATATGCATGCTTTTGTCAAAATGCTTCTATTTTTCAGACTTCTGATCTTGCAGTAAATGTTTCACTACCTTACTAATATTATGTGCTATTTTAAAAATAGATTTTACACTGTAAATACTTAAGAAAAATATATTTTAATTTCCTATTTGTTGAAATTAAATAATCAGTTTTGTTGTTAAGGAGAAAGAGAAACCCAAAAAGCGACGAGGAGAGGAAGGACGACAAAGAGGGTAAAAGAAATGATTACTGTCTCTGCGTGCACCAGATAACTCCAGGATTAAGCAAACGCACTTATCTTTCCATCGCTCAGGATCCGACATCTGGGTGCTCTCCCCTGACGGGGTGTTGGAGAGGGGAAAGGAGGGAAGGAGGGGGTTTGATGAAAGTCCGGTGACGTTTATTTCATTTTTGAAGGCCAGAGATTTTTTTGAAACACATGTGACTCAATTTTTGAATTTATGTGATTTCTTTAAGAAGTAGAGTCCCCACTTCCTCTCTCTGCTCTAAAGATGGCAGACATAGGATTGAAAAAAAGGATTGGAGAGGACAGACTGCTTCCAAAACCACTTTGAGGAAAAGAGCAGACAGTTTGAACTAAAATTGAAATTTCAGACCCAGTAGCCATGCAGTGATCGACTCCTTCCATTAGGTATCACGTCATAGCCCAGAGGACGTCATGCGCGAAAGATCCGCCCTTGTTCTGGGGCTGAAAGGGGCTGCAGATCGATTCTAGATGTTTGAACTCGGTTGACACCAGACAAACTCTGACCGAGAGTCTTGCATGGCTCGGTTTATTATTCCCGATAAATAAATAAACAAATAAATAAATAAATAAATAAATAAATACCTTGTTTTCCAAGTAAGTAAAGGGTGAGGTAGGTTGTTTTTCACAGAGGGGATCAGTAAGAACTTTTCGACTGGCTTTCATAGTGACATGGACCTGCGAATGATCGAGTTTGGAGTTTGAAATCTGAATAAAAGAAAAACAACCGATTTGTTTTTCTAACAGAATTTATGTTTTCTCAATAGATGTGCGGACAGGAAACATTTGTCTGCTGTGTTCGATTAATGGAGACATTTAGATCTGTGTTCCTAGGAAAACAGATCATTGATTTCACGAAGCAAGGAGGAAATACTAGCCCAAAAGAGAAGGTACCTGCATTTGAGCCTCGCATTCTTTGTTGGTATGGATTTGAAATGCAGATACAATCTCTCTCATGACATCGATAAGTGATGCGATGTCAGGTGTTTGTTTTCTCCTGTGAGTGTTTATCCCCGTCTCTTGTTGCAGAAGAAGGCAAGCAGGCACAGATGAATATCCACTGCCAATCGAATTGGTCTACATATGTCTGACGTCTATCAGATTCTTTTTGTTGAGTCACGACGCCATCTTTTTGGGTTTGCGATGATCGTGCCTAAAGGACTGTGCTCGCATGCTGACAGAGATTGTTAACACGGTTCAAAGTTCACTGGTCTTACGTGACCATGGCAACCACTCTGACAGTCGTTGTGTCTGTGACAGTAAAGTTATAAGACATACATGCATAAGTTACAATTATGCTGTCTTCAGTTTTTATTTTATTGTCAAAATCGGGTCTTTTTTAACATTCGCTTAATCTCAATTAATCTTCTTAATCGATCTTCTCAATTACTCTTTCTATTTGCCCCTGGATGAGCACGTCAACAATGGTACTTGCAGAGCATGAATATTCCAACCAGTCCAACAAACAGAAACACACTAGCTGGATGAATATTTCAACCAGTCCAACAAACAGGAAGACACTAGCTTGATGAATATTTCAACCAGTCCAACAAACAGGAAGACACTAGCTTGATGAATATTTCAACCAGTCCAACAAACAGGAGGACACTAGCTCGATGCCTCATTATCGGAGACCGCGTAGAAGAAATGAGCTGACAATCCAGAGCGTTTGCGCGAGCACGTATGCGCAAAAAGACCCGTTCACCTCATACTCACGCAGCTGTGAGTTACACCATGCAGAAGAGCTAAAATTATAGTTTTAAAGAGTTCACTTCCACTGACTGAACTCTAGGGCTTCTAGTGAAATGCCTGCACGGGGACACCCCCCACCCTAAAAAAAAAAAGTGTCCTCCCATGTTTCCATCGACCTCGCCATATTTTCAACGGGTGTCCGCAATTTTCTTGTTTTTTTGAAAATCCTGATGGTAAATAAATATAATTTCTCAAACTGGTTGCAGTAGAACACTGGAACGCATGGCTCGCGCATGTTTTGCAAGTACAAAAAGGTCTGCAGCTGTTTTAGAAATTTCCAAATTTTACTAAGCCACACTCAGGTAATCCCAAGCAACACTCATCTATTTATAAAAACAGAATTCTGACATTTGTTTCTCAGAAGCCATCTGCCAGTTGACTTGCCTGCGACAGCGAAGGCAGATGTAATTATGTAGTTTCAGTACCTGCCCTCAAAGCCCAGCCACTCCACACAAATATCCGCTTAGTTAAAATTTAAGTCTCCTACACAAGGTGTTAAGGGAAAACGAAACAGCTTCACGTTGTTAATGGGAAAACACAAATTCAAAAAAAAACTGTTTCCCTTTTTTAAGCCCCCAGGCACGCACGCTGGGCGACAGGGGGGAGAACTACCAAGAGAACCTGGATCATGAATCGCACCCTCCCCCACCCAGGATTTTTAAAACAGCGAATGTGGGAGCCCGGCGGTTGAGCATAAAGATTGGCGACACCACGAGTTCCCGTCTGTTAAACTTTGACCTCAACCGTAACAACAACTCTCCATATCTTTGACGTCATAGCTTATTCTTCCATACAGGAGAAGGAAAATGTTTCCTCAAACATCATCAGATTGAAGGACCATCGACATTTCTGCTGCTCCGAGCCGCGTGCAGTTTCAATGACTGGGTTCTTATCTGCTCCTCAGGAAACACGTCCTACAGCAGAGGAACCCGTGAGGACGATGGCGGCAGGCCGAAAGAAGCTGTCAGAAATAACTGTCCCCGGGTCTTCGTGACGATACACATCGCAGCCAGACCAACGAAGCTGATGACAAGTTTTTTTCGTCGTCACCCTGCTCAGCAAAACAGACAAGCCTGGCTGATCCAATCAGAGATTTTTGCAGTTTAAGTTGCTGGCGCATGTGTTATACAACAAGAAAAAACACGAGATATACATCTTTCGCTTGGACTGCGTTCTGGACCTTCTGTGTTGGATGTCTGCCTACCCTGCTCCAGGCTTCCTCAAGAGATTGTGTGTGCATCTTGTCCCTCTGTCTCCCAGGCAGTATCTCGCATTGACACGCTCCGTCTCTATGTTTCCCAGGCAGCATCTCGCATTGACACGCTCTGTCTCTATGTCTTTGTTACAACTCGGAGATTTCTTTTTGCTCTTGACGGGTCGTCTGCTCTGCTCGCTCTCACGACCACCGTCAAGAGTGTGACATGTGCGTAGCTGGAACTATCACTGTATTACTAAAGTTAATTAATATGATTTCTTAATCATATGGCCGAGCCCCCACCACCAACAGTCTCCCATAAAGAACAACAAAAGACCGTAATACAGTGAACACAAAAAAGAAGAATGTATTGTTGATATTTACAATCAAGACAATATGTGTTACAACTCGTTTCAACTCTAGGGCTCCCGCAATTTCCTTCTGTTTGAGCTAGGTCTACTATAACATCTAATACCACCCTACATCACCCGCCTCGCCATTAAACACAATGACAAACCACGTACCTTATGCTCGCCTTTGCTTACGAGAAAAGAATGACCACGTGATACACAACACTCACAGAACACAACACTCGTTCCTAAATGCTTCTTACAGTCCGCACGACAGTCTGTACGTTGGAGCGCTCCTTCCCTGGATATGTTCACCAGTAGATATCCTGAAGACCTCTTGAACACCTCCACGTAACAGCAGACTTCGATGCCGACGATCACACACGCCACAGAGGATATGACGTTTTCCAAAGGCTGACACACAGCC
>SMGT01008032.1:14836-29630 GCA_004794575.1 Lanistes nyassanus | reverse complement strand
CTTTTCTTGATCAGATCCCCTGCGATAGAGTCAATATATCGCTTGTCATCGCTTTTCTTGATCAGATCTCCTGCGATAGAGTCAATATATCGCTTGTCGTCGCTTTTCTTGATCAGGTCCCCTGCGATAGAGTCAATATATCGCTTGTCATCACTTTTCTTGATCAGATCCCCTGCAATAGAGTCAACATATCGCTTGTCATCGCTTTTCTTGATCAGATCCCCTGCGATAGAGTCAATATATCGCTTATCATCACTTTTCTTGATCAGATCCCCTGCAATAGAGTCAACATATCGCTTGTCATCGCTTTTCTTGATCAGATCTCCTGCGATAGAGTCAATATATCGCTTATCATCACTTTTCTTGATCAGATCCCCTGCAATAGAGTCAACATATCGCTTGTCATCGCTTTTCTTGATCAGATCCCCTGCGATAGAGTCAACATATCGCTTATCATCGCTTTTCTTGATCAGATCCCCTGCAATAGAGTCAACATACCGCTTGTCGTCGCTTTTCTTGATCAGATCTCCTGCAATAGAGTCAACATATCGCTTGTCATCGCTTTTCTTGATCAGATCTCCTGCAATAGAGTCAACATACCGCTTTTCGGTTGCCATTGATGCGGACTGTTTCTGGTCCATGAGCAGCAGTTCGTCTTCAAGTCCAGCTTCCTGAGCCTCTGGGTTAAATTCTCGTTTCAATAAGTCCCCGGCAATAGAATCCACGTACCGCTTTCCATGCTGAATTTCGCCATCCCTTCTGAAAAGCTCTCCCGCAATGGAGTCCAAGTGACGCTTTTCCCCGAACTGTCCCGGCATGCCTTGATCTTTCTTCAGCAGCTCTCCCGCGATGGAGTCCATGTAGCTCTTGCCGTACTGACTGAACAGGTCCGGGCGCTTCAGCAGGTCACCTGCAATGGAATCAACGTATCGTTTTTCTTTCTCTTGTTCGTCTCCAGTCTCGTCTCGCTTGAGTAATTCCCCGGCAATAGAATCCACGTATCTCTTCTGTGCGCCGTATGGATCATCAGCCTCGCCTCTGTCTCCCTTCAACAAGTCCCCGGCGACCGAATCAATGTGTCGCTCTCTGTCTCGCTCCAGTTCCCGAGGCTGGAAGCGCTTCAGTAGATCTCCGGCAATTGAATCCACATATCGTTTTGCACCTGGCGACCAGCGCGGGGCGCCTCTCTTGAAAAGTTCACCAGTGATGGAATCGACGTACCTTTTATCCCAGGCGGCGCCCTCGTTCTTCTTGAGAAGGTCGCCTGCCAGGGAATCTATATACCGCTTGTGGTGAGACTGATCAGGTCGGCCTGAGGCCCTGGCGCTGAGCCCAGCAACAGGCTCTGCTTCAATGTTTGCGTCACTTTCGTCTGCATCCGTCTGTTGTGGCGCCCTCTCCAGCAGTTCTCCACTGACGGAGTCCAGGTGGCGCTTGCTTTGTCTTTTCAGCAAGTCCCCGGCTATGGGATCTATGTGTCGCTTATGCGAGCCAAAATCGGGTCTCTTGAACAGGTTGCCAGCGATTGAGTCAACATATCGTGTGCTGACACTGAACTGCTTGTCGTCCACAGAAGGATTGCTTGCTAAATCCACGAGCCATTGATGCTGTGGAATCTGCACTCCTTTCCCTTCCTCGTCTTTGAGAGAAAAGGCGTACTGAGGTGGAGCTTCAGAACCGGAAGTTCTTTTCAGTAGGTGGCTTGCAATGCTTTCAAGATGGCGCTTGTTCTGCGTCCAAGTCACGTGGTGAGCGTCAGGCTGTGTGTGGGCGGCGAGAGGCGACAACGCGCCGTGTGTTGTGCCCGGCGACTTGTGAAGAAAAGAACGGAAACTGGTGGTTTTTCTGTGGCCAGTCGCCGGGAGTCCGACGCTGTTCTGAGGGTCAGCTGGGGTCACGTGGTGCACGTCGAGGCTTTGATTTAGGCTTTGTCCATCCTGAAGCCCGGCACTCTGACTGTAAGCACGCAGACAAAGGAACAAAGTTGGACAGAGTGCAAAAAACAAACAAACAAACAAACAAACAAACAAACAAACGAATAAAGTTTTGAAAAGAGTAAGGAAAGGGGAAAAGGGCAAACAGAATATCAGTAAACCAACGACTATTTATTTCGCTAACGTTCGAAGTAAGCTCGGAAAAATTCATGTAGCTTGAGCAAGCAGCAAGCAATTCTTCTCCTCAGTGCTTGAAGAACTGTGTAGGAATGAAACCTTATTTTTATTTGGAGTTTCACTTGGACAACAATCACAGACCCTTAACTGTGCTCGTACTGTCCCTTTTCACCTCCAATGGTTTACATTTGCGTGTTTAAGTAGTCGTTCCCTGATTCGGGCTCTCATATAAGGGTACACAGCTAGATGTCAAGATAAATTTTAGGAAATATAGGCCTACAGCATTTTATTACACTCAATACTTTAAAGTAGCACTGCTAACACACAGACTTGGCATGTCTGAGTATCGCGTAACCAGATGGCATGTCTTCGAGTATCGCGTAGTCAGATGGCATGTTATCAAGCTTTATATAATCAGGCATAGCACGTAACCTCGCTTCTCTCAAAACAGCCTGCAAATGTGTATTGAAATTGCGCAGTTGTAACCCGTGATGGGGGCAAGGGGCGAAAAATGTTATGAGACAGTGGTTATGCGAGAATGTACAGGTGAATGGTCTCAAAACTGACATCAAGAATAGGGCATTTTGACAATAGTCGTATAGCATTTGCCAAGAAAACGATAATTACACAAAGTAATGTAGAAGATTCTCATAGCAATCATCATGTAAAATATAATATTTTCATAGCGGTCAGACTGTAAGTGTGTAATTACCAAGTCAGCGTAAACTAGAATATTCTCATAGCATTCGCTTGTAAGCGGTAGTTAGATGGCCAAGGTGACAATAACTGGATCATTATTTAAACGGCCAGAAGTGGGCATCGATTTTCTTAATCACTTTTTCCCGTCCTTCTTTTAGAGTTTATCGGAAACACAGGTCTTCCACATGCGTGTGCGTGCGGGCTAATTTGTGTCGAGCCACTTCCGGGGGACCGAGAGCGCATGGGCGGGACAAACTCTGGAGCCGGTTGCCTCCCTTCGATTTCCTGTCGAGTTTTGAGGTGACTGCCTTTGAGTTCAGCCAGAAATCTCCGGCGCGTGGCGCAGACGCGTCTTTCGTTTTAGACACGACGGAAGCCTCCAGCGCGCTGTGGAGAAGCATCCCACGCCCCCTGGAGTGAGCACCGCACAACATCAAAGGTGCTCTGCATATAAGGCTTTGGTAGGTTATACGAACATGACCATGCTGCCTTAAGGACTGCTAGGCGAATGTCTGCACACATAATCCATGCATATCTTTGGGCGCTCGTGATTTAGTAGAATCAGTTCAAATAATAAAATAAATAAGGTTTAACACCTTAGCCCGGTTTCTTGTAGACTATTTCTCGCGTAATGGTATGTCAACTGACTGCACGTGAACAGACTGACATGTCAACTGACCAGCACATTAACAGGCTGACATGTCGACAGATTGATATGCGAACAGATCGGACTAAGTATATTGATCGTGCTTAATCTTTTGTTTCCTAAAACACATTCCGTCCGTCCACCCACCCACGCTGCCTTCCCTCCTGTGCCTTTGGGTCTGGGCCCCTATAGGTCTGCCTTTCTTCAAATTTCCCTGTCTTATTAACCTATAGTTCATTGTCTAGTACGCGCAACGCATCGTATACCCCAGTTAACACCAATCCCTCTAACTGGATATTGGAAAGTGCGACCTTAAGTACAGATAGCTGTTGACGGCTCTAACCCAGCTGTTATGCGTTTGTAGACCCAACACTAGCCGCTTGCGGGCTTATATTTTGGGTTAAGCCGACAGAATTTGGAAAAGGTGGCTGCGCCGAGCACACGGAGTGAGTTTACAAATTGCTTACGCCTCCAGCAGATTTTCTTCCTCCAGACACCGACTGAAAACCGATTATTGTCCATAAATGACAATGATTTTCCTTTCTAGAGATGCAAAGACGCTCACTTCGCTTTTATCTCCAGGCCAATTTGGTTGTCGAACCAAAATTATTGAAATTGTCAAAAGCCACGAGAGCAGGAAAATACTAATCATCTATGGCACACCAAGCGTGCAACATCTCGTGTCGCCACGAGTCGTCTGCTAAATCAGCAATTTATAAAAACCCAGGTGTGGACGCTTTCTGGGTAATGCCTGTCGCTGTCCTAGGGTTGCGCAGATGACGGACTCTGCCAGAAGCTGCCTTAACATCAGCAGCGCATCCTCGGCGAAAGAAAAAGAAAATTTCGACATTTCTCGCCTCCCCCCCCCCTCTCCCGAACAGCGCGTGCTGGGGATAACAACAAAATGGACGCCATAGTAATATCTAGATGGCGCTGGAGCAAACCACTTAAGCTTGCGTGGGGCTGGAAATTATAGCAAAATCGGAGAAATTTGCGGAAATTGCGTCAATGAATTGTCCAGCTCTGGCTTTTTCCTTTTTGTATTCTTCGTTAAAACGCTTCCGTTGTGAAGGGTCTGGCCTTGTGCTTCTGCTTCTGTTAGAGAACTTTCTTGTGTGTTATTGGTTTTCTTTCCTTTCCTTTTCTTTTTTTCTTTCTGTGTTTCTGTCTCTGTCTGTCTGTCTGTCTGTCTCCGTAAACTTCTACACAAACACATAGGTTTTGTTTATATAACATATGTGATCTCGACATATTTGTATACCAGTATGTTTTTCCTGTATGCGTTGTCTGTGTTTCACTGTAGGGACGTCACAGATCTTACCTTGGCAGAGATAGGAGAACACACAGCACCAGCGTTACTTCCCCCTGGGCCATGCCTGCCCACGTCACCATAGAGATGCGCCTCTGTAACTGCCACACCCTTCAGGCCGACGCTCTGCAACCAGATTTGAAAAAAAAAATCACTTCAAAGCGAAAGCAAGTGGCGGCTTTTGTGCGTTCTTGTGGGATAAATGGTGAAGAGCGACAATTTGTTTAACCTGCAGTGATTTTAATGAGTTCTTTATACTGCGTGTGCGCAGGAGGAGCCATGATATTGGGTGTAAAGCCGCGCGAAGTTGCGCCCCTTGCAGTTCTCACTCCATGTTTAAACTACAGACGATTTATTCCCCACATTTAGCTCCCGCGTGACCACGACTAGCCTCATAATGCAGTTGGATTTGTTGTAAAGCCTTATCAACAGGCTTCCCTCCTTCCTCACCGCCTCGGTGGTCTAGTGGTTAAGGCGTCCGCTTCCGAGGCGGGAGGTTGGTGGTTCGGATCTCGGCCGAGAGTAATCTAGTAGCTGCCCTGCCAGACGCCTGACACTACAGGGAACAGTACTAGGACTGGTTGGCCCGGTGTCAGTATAATGTGACTGGGTGGGACTGAGGCCCGTGTTGCGCCATCAGTCCCACGTGTGGCAGTACGCAAACTTTGTCTAAGCAACACCATCCTGATATGCACACAGTTTGCTTGCGCTTGATGTTGCATGTCTGGAGCGGAAACACTCAAGAAGAAATTGTCTTCACCATCGTTGTTAAAATGTAGGCCTAGCTCCACCCCCCCAAACAACAACAACAACCCCCCACCCAAACAAAAAGGTTCAGAAGACGAGCTAATCACCAGTCTGGGTTTGCTTGTTTACTGTGCTCATCGCTTGTCGTTGTCCGTGAACTGAGAGGTGAGGGTAATTAAGCAGATAATTAAGCAGGCACAAGCAGAGTATTTCTGGGACCTGCGTACATGCAACAACTCCCTGCGGGAGCCCCCCGCCGGCCAGTCCGTGTTGCTGCATGTACCTTGTGTAGCAGCACGCGCCGTTACTTTGGAAGTCTGCCAATCAGCTTATGGCCCGGCTGCTGATTGGTGACGTTGTGCACGTGACATGACGAGCAGACAGTCCAACGTTAATTGTTAGTCTTTAGTTCGTCACTACAGCGTTGAACCAGACGCTCAGAGTAGCCTCGTTCTGGCCAGGTAAATATGGAATGAAAGTGAGGCAGGTTAAGCTGATGATAACTTGGAATTGAGTTTTGTTCGCAATTAACCTGCAGATTTACGTGGAAGAAGGGGTGGGGTGGGGTGAAACAATGGTGGCAAATTCAAAAATAGATTTGGGGCAAAGGGGGTGGGGAGGGGAGGGTGGGGAGAGAGCATGCGCGGCATGTGATGTGGGACAAGTGCTGGAAAGTTAAAAATTGTTTTTCCTCTTGCAAGCGCACTCAGAGGAAACTGTTTTTAACACTACAGGCCGTTTGCAGGATCTTGAGAAAATGAAATGGGCAACAACGTGAAACACAGCAAAAACATCTTCTCTCGCCAGACTTCCCTTTAATTAGACAGGACTGGAAGGTTCTCCAAATCTCAAAAGACGTTTGGTTACTTGCATCGGCAATGATCAAAGCAAAAATTGAAGAAATGTCGATGCATTTATCTCATGATGAGAACATAAATAATGGATTATCAAAGCAAAAAAATAGCATGCGTTTCGGAAAAAACCCAAGTAATTTTGATATATTTCTCTTTTCTTTGCTCGAACCTTGTGGACTCATAGCTCTGACTGCCTTTTATACAGCTCTATTTTCTGTTTTTTTTATACTGAAGGAATCTCGTGACTGTAAGACTCTTATGTTTGTTTTTATTTGAAAAAAACAGTACACACATTAGGCTACTTTATGTATTATAATAGGACCTCTACTGTGTTCACCGTGCAAAAGTGTGCATTTGGTCTTTGCGAAAACGCACGTTTTGCCTAGTAGTCATAGATGCTTTAACGACCGAAATAAAAAAAACTAAATACACATGCTAAGTAGCATATTTCTCCCTAACATTTCGGGGAGGGGGAACAATGTGTCTACTGGAGTAGATTAGCGTCTCAGATCAGTTTCGACAAAAATACTCTGAAGTCGCTGAGATGCGCGAAGAGGCCCCAACGGAACAAGCAGAGTGTGAATTCGATCGGAAAAACCTTGAATTTACGTCTTGGCTGGCCGGGGGTGTCCTGTCCGACAGATGGCTCCCAAATGACAGCCCAGTGAAACAAGATTATTCGAGAGGAGCAGGTTTCGGCCCCCGCTGCTGGTCGGAGGAACTGCTGTTGTCTGTAGACGTCTTCGCTTCAAGACCTGTCACCATTAACCATTCACCATTCACAGCTCAACTCCACAAGCGGGGACAGAGGGTGAGAAGAACGAGACAGTCACCTATGACCTCTGGGAAGAGAAATTTCTAGACATTTCGTAGTGTTTGCTGATTAAGCGAAGAACACATCATCGCTTTACTTGTCTGCCTTCATTCTTCCCTCTATTTCATCAGTCGTGCATTTCCTTCGTCTGTGTGGATTTGTATACCCAGTTCATACGTGACTTTAAAAACAATTTCCTTTCAGGTCACACTGGCGTCTCATTTTCTTTTGGGTTGGGGTGCAGGTGGCACAAAACGCAACTTTATGCCTGTGAATCTCTTGAGACATCCAAATTAAGTTAGATTTTCCAAATGAGTCATGTTTTTACGATAAACCTGCTTTTTCAGTTCATCGGGGGTATCAGCGACATTCACATGCAGAATATTTTGTTGCAAATGTTTTCACATTTTCAGTGCTTAACTAGACTTCTTTCAACAAATGCTTCACTAATCAGTTCATTGGTAAGATTTCAGTCGATCTCCTCTTTAGACATTAATAAATCTTAACGAGAAGCTCAATGTAAAAGTTCAGGTCACGGATACTCCATCATGAATTTGGTGGACAAGCCAGAGGCGACCGACTGGAAACATTGCAATTTTATTACCATTTCTTCCCCTCCCTTTCCCCACCTCTCTCCCTCATGGCTTTCTCTTCCCCACCCCCGCCCACCCCCATCTACCTTTAGGGTTTGTCTCGCGCCCATTAAGCAGTCTGCATTATTGAGGTTCAGCTGTTGTGCCCATAAACTAATGAGATCCTACTTTAAAGTATTTGTCTCTAAATGGAAACTTTTCTTAAAGCCTCTGTCTTAAGCGCTTTTAAACTTGTGAAATGGTTTTGGCTTCTGCTGTAAAGTTAAGAGAAACTGAAACGAAATGAGGGCAGGTCATTCGCCACAGTGATATGTCACAGTCATTCGCCACAGTTATATGTCACAGTCATTTGCCACGGTCATTTGCCACAGTTATATGTCACAGTCATTTGCCACGGTCATTTGCCACAGTTATATGTCACAGTCATTTGCCACAGTTATATGTCACAGTCATTTGCCACAGTTATATGTCACAGTCCTTTGCCACAGTTATATGTCACAGGCATTTACCACAGTTATATGTCACATGTGTCACGGTTTTTTACCACAGTTATATGCCACATGTGCCACAGTTATTTACCACAGTTATATGTCACAGGCATTTGCCACAGTTATATGTCACAGTCCTTTGCCACAGTTATATGTCACAGGCATTTACCACAGTTATATGTCACATGTGTCACAGTTATTTACCACAGTTATATGCCACATGTGTCACAGTTATTTACCACAGTTATATGCCACAGGCATTTGCCACAGTTATATGTCACAGTCATTTGCCACAGTTGTATGTCACATGTATCACAGTTATTTACCACAGTTATATGTCACAGACATTTGCCACAGATCCTTACAGAGAAGAATTCTGCTTTTAAATAGCTTGGTTGTTCTTTCTACACGAGGTGAAATTCTCGGCTCGCTGTGCCGGCTTGATATCTACTGTTCCATGTCACAGCCACGACAGCACTGCATGCACTGACATTTCCCAGGTACAAAATACACTTTAATATATCTAAATATTGAAATTCTAGCTGTATTTACAAGGGATGGGTATCAGATGTATGTTGTATATGCTGTACAGCCTGTCACAAGTGCATAAACCACAATTGTAACATATATTATTACAAAGTATATCGGCACTTTTCCACACATGCCTATGTCGTGCAAATCAGCTGGCCGCGTGGCAGAAAAATAACATTGGTGTGTGCACTGTGTGCTGATCAGTTTGCAGTGGGGGATATGTGCATCAGCAGTTTCATTTATATCACACAATGGATAGCCTTTTCTGTGTATGTCGTGGTATTTTTCTGCTGGACAGGCAAGGGTTTACAATGGCGGATACAAGGCAATGCACAAGGTGCATTCTTGCAAAGCGGATCTCATTTTGCCCATTCCTGCTGGATTTTAGCTAACTTCGAGAGGACGGCAAAGATTAAGGTAATAAAGATTTTATTCACCATATGTTTACATTGAAATTTCAGTTTATTTCTTGTTTATTTCTTATGTTTATTTTTGTGCTATTTGGCTTTAGACGTACATGAGCAGATTGAGCGGCCATAGACGTTCAATATGGCCAGCAGCGATTGTACGCGTACAAGGGCTGGCTTGTATGGGCTTCCTTATCATCTGTCCGTACCTAGGGATGCATGTAAAACACACACGGTAAAGGGCCTTACGACTGCTCTTGCGGTCAGATACGCAGATACGCTCATGCAAGCCAGCCCTGGTCTATCCATGCTGCTAAGCGCCCCTGTCCTCACAGACATCTCCCAACACAAAACGCCTTCAGTTGTCTTGTCTGCTGCTACTGACAGGAAACACTTCTGATGTGTTTTATTGTAGGCCTATGTCTCTGAAAGTCTCACATAACATCCGTTTGTCCGTAAAAGTTATTCAAAAGTACTTTCACTCAGTAAGAGTTTTCTTTACCCTGATCTTTTCAAAGTTCTGTGACATGCCCAAGTGTGAATCGGCCGAGTCAGCATTGTGCTGTACAAGAAAAGCGTTTGGAAGAAGCACTGAATTTCATACTATCACAAGACTCAGTGAACTTTGGAAATGAAGACAGAGTTACAAAGATCTAGTCCATTCCCACGGATTGTAATGTAAGGGCATTTTGAACAGCGCCATACAATGCACCACATTACAATGTGTGCGAACATTATACGAGCGCGTATATATACGACTGCACGAAATAATAATAATAATAATAATAATAATAATAATAACAGTCTGAGATGGATTCAATACTGTTATGGTATAGCTAACGAAATATACCGAAGTTTTTTTACTTTCCGAAAAAACAAGGGAGGGGAAGGAAGAAAAGAAGGAAAAAGAAAGAAAGAAAGAAAGAAAGAAAGAAAGAAAGAAAGAAAGAAAGAAAGAAAGAAAGAAAGAAAGAAAGAAAGAAAGAAAGAAAGAAAGGGAACAGGAGAGAAAAGGAAAGAATCACAAAAAACTAAACTTGAAATTTGAAAGAAGTTTGAGTCTATTGAGCTGTTTGAATGGAAGTCACGGCCCTTGGTTTATTGATCACGTGACGTTGCGGTTAGCAGGCGATGGCTAAATGGACAAAGTTCCGTGTACTGTACTGTGACGTCACTGAAATTGCGGACAGCTGTAAAGCAGGGGAAGATGGTGAACAGCTTCTCATAGTTACAATACAGTTGAGGATAGCTGTGTGGTAAAAGTGGTGGGTATAGCAGCCGAGAACACGATGGTTCGATTCCCCTCTGTTTTTTTTTATTTTATTTATTTTTTAGTTAGTTCGGCGTGGGTGTAGGGGTGGGGTAGGTTGTGTACGGTTAGGGTTAGAGTGTAGGTACCAACTTAATTGTTTCTATTGTAAACAAGTCGCCACCGTTGAAGTCGTGACGTCACACAGTGCAGGAAACGTCGATATAACCGTCACCGTGGTCAGCGCGACTGGCGAGCTTCTAGACGCGACAAGGACGAGGGCAGCAGTTGGGCTGAACGACTGGACGTCGGCTGAACGCACTGCGCCCAGCGGCATTTCGTTTAATCCTCTTTGCGCCTAATTAATCCCGTGTCTGTCTGTCTGTCTGTCTGTCTGTCTGTCTGTCTGTCTGTCTGTATGTATGTCTGTCTGTCTGTCTGTCTGTCTGTCTGTCTGTCTGTCTGTCTGTCTGTCTGTCTGTCTGTCTGTGAGTGCGTACGTCCTTGCATGTCTGGCGGAAGATGCGGGAAGGGGCAGGGGAAAACGGCATAAGGAGTGAGTTTGATTAATGTTCACATCCCACAGCTGGTCAGTCCAATGAAAACAGTTGTAAGCAACTAGACCATGTTCTACATCAAACCCGAGTCCGAGTAACAGCTTGTGCAGACACAGGGGCTCAGTCTTTAGTTGAGACGTGGTGCCCATTGTGTCTCCGTCACGGTGTGTGACGGAGGCTGAAGCACGCGTTTGGTTAGTTCTTCGCGACTGCCTTTATTCGACTTAGACCAAACGTTAGAGACTGGCGGGAAGCAAATATTCTAGAGACTATGAAAGGAGCTAATCGCGCGCACGCGCGCACGCACGCGGATTAAGTTGACCCCGTCTGCGTCATGATACATTTACCCCCTTTCTTCCCTTGGCTACCACCCCCGCACCCCGACACTCTCCGGGACTGGCTTGTCCTCAACTACATTCAAAATGGTGACGAAGACGTTGATCAGAGCGCGTGCGAAGTCAACAGACTAGAAGTACTCGCCCGCAGACGTCAGTGTTGTAGCAGTGTCACGTGACTTCGTTGTTTGGTTTTGGCGCTACTTAGAATTAGCCAACTAAAGTCTGAGGGACCGTGAAATGGCTACAGCCCGTCTCCGTTCAAGTTTTCAAGTCCTCACTTGTGTAATTTAGTAATACAAGATTTCATTCCACAAAGGCACACCTCATAGGTCCAAGTATTGCGATCGTAAACAGACAAACTTCGGCACGGGAGCGATGGAGGCCTTTGGGAACAGAACAAACACTGAAAGGTCAGACAGTTGGTCTGCAAAGTTCTTCAGAGGTTTCTGAAGACCTAAGCATACCCCCTGCCCAGCACTAAGTCACTGGCATTAGTCTGTTCGCTACCCGGCCACTAGTTTGCATCTCAAATGAATCCTCACGCAGCCAACCGCTTTTCCTATTACCCATCAGTAGGTATACTTCCAAAGAAATTCTGATGATTTTGGTTTTACTTAGGTCACGTCAAATCACGGAAACACTTTGCAAAAAACTTACAAAAAGACCACAGGCAATGCGTCTTTCAACGGGTCTAGGTACTCTGTCACCGGTCTGAGAGCGTTGAAAACATGTCCTCGCAGAATACGAGCTTATTCTATGCCCCGTATACAAGAAAACCGAATAACTCACTTATTCCTGTAACAGCAGGTATTCTAGAATAAGCTCCTGAATTTCCCATGCACGAAAACCGAATAGCTTATTCTTCCCTCGTTATACGGTCGTTCCAGTAGCGAAAAGCTTTTTCGAAGTTCGCAGAAACAGCTTTTTCAAAAAGAGAGAAAAAAAATCTATTTGACACACTGGATGATTTAGACATAATTATATCAGAAATATGTATTTTGTAGAGCTGGCATTTTGGGCGTTGTAGACTAAGTTCAATCTGACACAGTTGTGAATCGGCCTTGAGCTTAACATCTTTGCTACAGGTCAAGGTCACGCAGACTGCTGACGGAAACAAATCTTTCTGACTCAAGGTTCAGCACTTGATGCGTGCGGCTTCACCACTAACACGGGAAAAGATGTACACCGTCTCCCTGAAATGAGGGTTTACACCAAAGCAAAGCATGGGACACACATAACCTTACTTTGCGTCAGGGTCTCAGCAATGAGGACCAATTATTTTTTGTTAGGGAAAAAATTCTTGAATCAAGCACAAGACTTTTTTTCAGCTTCAGCTCATTTTCTTCCACAGCTGTAGACACTGAACAGCTGTAGAGACGATACCGCTGGATTAACACTGCGACATGAGACTTGAAATATGTTCTCGCCTGTAATGAACAGTAATTACTGGCAGAAAGGATTAGTGAATTGCGGAAATGACCTGTGTAGGGCGTCGCGCATGCTCAGGAAGCACGTCGGAGTGCAATGCGAGCTGAACACAGCCGTCCCACGTCCACAACGCGAGGTTTTTCTGTCGACGTGTGCACAGCAAACGGGATTTTGACGCGGGGATAATCTGACCTGGGTCCTCTTGAAAAAGATAATGCAGATAACTGTGGCTTTCCTCCGTCACTGGTCATGGATCGGCAATCTTTTGCAAATAAACAGGCGATACAGAAAGAGAATTGAGGGAAAATAGTAAAAGTAAAAGAGAAAATCATCATCGTCGTCATCGTCATCGTCGTCGTCTCGTCATCATCATCGAAGACGAAGACGACGAAAGCCCATAAACGTCCATCAAACCGTAAGAACAGAGAGGCGAGAAGACGTAGATAGAACAAAGAAAATAACAGCAAACATCTTCAGAAATGACGAGACACCGACAGACGGCGAGACATGACCAAACGTGTGTCCGTGTGACTGACAATTCGGTGTCTGTGCTGTTCGGCAGTTTCGTTTGTGCTTCATGCGTGTGTTCGAAAACGTGGAAAATTGTGACACACGGCAATGAAGATTATGATAACAGCGAGAAGGATACATCAAAAAGTCTTATCAATTTTATTTTTCACTATAATCCGCTATAACAGCTAGAAAATATTTTGCAATATGATATTCTGCAGAGTTCTTTAAATGTGTTTCTTGTGGCTGCTAAAGTAACGGATTTTTAAGCTGGAGATTTCCCTCGATTTTCAAGTGAAAACATCCAAACGCTTCGAAAATCATACCCTGCTTTACGACACTCCTGCCTGACCTTTGAACTTACTAGATGTTTGAGCTATTCGGTGATGCTGATGTAACAAAATATTCATTGTAATAAATAAATAGCCTGAAAGAAAGAAAAAACCAAACGCAGACAACTTTGCCATGAAATGAATAAACGAAAAAAGTAAAGAACGAACGAACAACTGAATGAATGAAAACATTAAGAAGCGTGAAACCACCTTTTCCCCAGACTGCTATTGTAGTTAAACCTTTTTAAAAGTACTTACTGTTTGCGTCCCTATAACAGGTGTCAAAATCTTTGAAGATGGCTGTGAGTCAAAAGACTGCTGCCCTCAACTGGTTTCAAGCCCCGCACGACGGGAAAAAAGTTAGCTTGGTGTGTCAAATTCTGGAAAAATACCACGCCTTGGCGACAAGTGTGCCAGAACCATTCTTTAGAGCCCTGTGATGGTCTCGGAACGCGGCGAAAAGCAGATGTGAACACCAGTGGTGGAGCAATTCTTAGCCACTAGCGCACGCCACCAGTGGAATAAGTTAAGGCTAGGTGATGGCGGGGACTGTGATGCTACCAAAATGAACAGTTGTGGCCAACTAACCACTATATATGTCCCCTGCTTCTCCCACACACTGTCAGATAAGGGGAGGGGGTCGCATCACTGAGAGCGAGCGAGCAAACGAGAGGCACAGAGAGAGAGAGAGAGAGGACGATGTGGAAAGATCTATTATTGTTCTTATGACACGCTCGGCCGCACGTGCTTTGCAAGGAAGGATCTGATTGGCTTTCAGCGACCACCACCGTCAGGTAGGTGAGACAACTCCCCCGAAGACGTTGGCACAGCGACTCGCGGACACCTGCTGCTGTCAGCCGCTGACTGACGGCTCTGACGTTGCTGACGTTCTGCGAGGGGCGCGTGAAGGCGCGTGATGGCGCGTGATGGCGCAGGCTGGAAGCACGGGCCGGACGCGGGATCCCGTCGTGGCTCTGTTGCCCAGAATGCAGTGGGGCTTGCTGCTGAGGTCGATCGTGACGACAGCACGCCGGCCAAAGATTGCGTGCGATGCAGGCTGCAGGAATCGGTGGGCTTAGGGCAGAACAGGTGGCGCTGCCTGTGCCCGCCCCACCCTGCTTACTGTGGCTTG
Source organism: Lanistes nyassanus (assembly GCA_004794575.1). NCBI lineage: Eukaryota > Metazoa > Mollusca > Gastropoda > Architaenioglossa > Ampullariidae > Lanistes > Lanistes nyassanus. The sequence continues at coordinate 14,885 of SMGT01008032.1, read as the reverse complement.
TCCCTGTGCACGCTGTCCCCTCTCCGCGTTCTCCCCCCCCCCCCCCCCC